>VXBU01000018.1:43711-66168 GCA_013400315.1 Bombycilla garrulus | reverse complement strand
TCTAAGTTTTTGTGACTTGAAATTCCTCATACAAAGTTGACAACCTGTTCCATGGGTTAGAATCAGAGTTACAGGCATTTTTAGTATCATTCCAGGGTCCCTGACACCTCTGGCAAGGCTGAAAAGCCTCCTGACCAGGTTTTGGGTCGGCCAAAGGCATCATAGCAACCCTCTGGGTTCCAACACATTCCTGCAGCAAGCAAATACTCTGGCTGGTGGTACTGAAGGTGTGACAGGGCCAGGTCCGAGCACAGTGACCTCCAGGTACCAAACAGCCTCATCCCAGGCCCTCCGCATTGCTAATATTTGTAGAAATGTCCTAAAGTTTTCCCTTCAAGAATTTGGGCTGAAATACTCCTTAATGTCCCATCCTGTAGCATCTGGCCTTCTTCCAGCTATCCTGCAGCCAGCTGGAGGAAGGCAGTGCTGTACCCCTGTCATGCACAGGTGTGGTATGAGCACACTGCAGCCCTGCAGCCTCTCCCTCTGCAGCAGCCCCTGGCTGGAACGGGCCTCAGAGGGCACTGACCTTCTGTCTTTGGGGTGCCAGAGGTCAGCCACAGGCTGGTGTTCTCCCAAGCAAGCTCAGCACAGCCAGGGGTGCACGAGGGGCTCCTGTGGGTACTTGTTGTGCTCATCCATGCAAAAGCCATCAGCTGGGCTCTGTGTACAGGCTAGAGAGTGTCCATTCTGTGCCACGGGGGGGACCCAAACAGCACAGACCCCCGTGGAGCCCAACCCCATCACCAGGGTCAGCAGTGGGCACTGGGGGTGGGGTGTGATGCGAATTCCAAAGCAGGTCCTGTTTTGAGACACGAGCTGAGCAAGCCAGCGGAACCTCGCTACCTGGAAACCTCTGTGCTCTGCTCCAAATTGCAAATCAGCCTGCCTGGCAAAGCTCAGATACCTTCTAAGAAACACATCCATTTTCAGAACCCAGCGCTGGAGCCAAGGTCACATCTCTGACGCACCCAGACAGTACAGCGTGTTGTGACAGTCCTTTAAAGAATGATTAAACAAACCTAATAGGCAGGCACGGCTACCGAGGTCCCATCTGTCTGAGGAAGAGTCAGAAGTTAATTTAAGTGACTCCTCCAACACGCTGCCTAATTCCAGTGGCAGCAGAGCTAATTAAGATGGAGTTGGTCCAGGAGCGTGGCGCTGTGTCAGTGGTACGGAGCAAACACTGCCACAAAGGCACCAGCAAATCACAGCCCCTCTAACGAGCCAGCCAGCACCGGGCATCCAGAGCCAGAGGAGCTGCTCAGCAGCATCATTAACCGGATATCTTGGGCCCATTGACGACTTCATGAATATTTCATACTCGTTTCCCACCAGTCTGTACTGACAACTTGTGACACAGGAGGACTAGCTGGAGGAAAATGCACTTAATACGCAGTTGCTGGAGCTGTAAATTTATCATCAGATGTTATTTTCTTAAGAATATTCTTCCAAGAGCCTGACCAGCTACTCAGAGACTCAAATGAGCTCCAAAGGCCAAAGAGCAAGCGGAGCACTTCTCTAATGAGTGTTTTAATGGTTGTGATAACATAGGGCAAGTTAGCAGTGTGGGTCTGCAGCCCTTGTTAGGGAATGCGAAATTAGCAGATCCCTGAGGATGGCAGTGCCAGCTTGAAGGGGTCGTGCCTGGAGAGCAGATGCACCAGTGGCTTCTTTTTCTCTGATGGAAATGAGTGACTTGGTGCAAAATTTGCTTACTTTTGTAGAAGGCTGATGTGAGGGAGGTCATGTGTTTGTGTGCCAGGTTTGGGGTTGTTTTCTTTTGTTTTGTTACTGTCTATTTCACTTAAACTCTGCTTTTAAAACCACTCCACTTGGGGAGGGTGAGGGGTGTCAGGCAGGGAAGCTGGGGCTCTGCTGCGATCATCGCTCTCTCAGCAGTGAAGATGCTGAGGAGGTTGCTGTAGTCTCTCCCGGGAAAACCAGCCATGGAAGAGTGAAGGATTTGAGGTACGTGGTCCAGGGACAGCTGTGGCCATCTTTTCCCACCAGCCCCAGCAAAAGTGAAGCAAACTCTATTTTGTACAGATGAAATGTGCAAGAAGACCCTGAGAGAAGAGCAGCGAGGAGCAGTGGAAGGTGGCAGTGGGCTGCCAGAGGTAGAGCAGGAGCCCAGCAGTGGTAAAGCAGGTTCTGCTTAGGGGGAATGCTGAGAACTTGCTGTGATTGTTGAGGAAAGCATCAGGCTCGCCAAGGGCTCACTCCACACTCAGCGCCTGGATGGGCCGAGAGCCAGCACAGTGGAGGGACCTGCAGCGATGCAGACAGCCAGGGCAGCCACGGGACAGTGGCTGGGGGTGACAGGGAGCCCCGGTGACACAGCAGCCTCCACCTGCAGGTGTGACTCAGAGCCCGCAGCCCCAGGATGCTCCGGCTGCGCTCCCTGTGAGAACCAACACTGCCGTGGCGGCACAGCGGGGCTGCCCCGGGCGTGAGTACGTGAGTAATGGCAGAGGTTTTCTCTTCCTTTCGTTTGTTTTCATAAGCTGAACACGAGCTCTGAAGAAGTTGCGCCTCATCCTCTCCAGCCGCGGCTGCCGGGGGCTGTCGCTGGGGCAGCACCGGGAGTGTCCCCCGGGCGTGCAGGACTGTGCCTGCCCAGAGAAACCCCCGAGCTGGGGATCCCAGACCCACAGCAGCACAGCATGGGGGATTTCTGCCCGACTGTGCCTGTCCAGAGAAACCCCCGAGCCGGGGATCCCAGACCCACAGCAGCACAGCATTTGTGCCAGCGATGGGTTTTACTTAATTGTCCCCATCCCAGCCCTAAGCACTGGCTGTTGCAGGTTCTGAGTCTGGCAGTCACATGGAAAAAAAACAACCCATAACCTTTTAGTAGAGAAGAAGGAATTGTAGCTTCAGATTGAGGGCAAGCTATATGTTTACATAAACCTTTTGTTTTGAAGCCAAGGCTGTGATTCAAGGGGAGGGCCTGGGTTAGCGGGAATGAAAGCAGATCCTTTCCTGTCTTGTCTGAGTTCCTGGGTTCACCCACCCCGTAAACACACTGCAGGAGGTTGGCATGTCCCACACTGACACCTCAGCAGTGGAACAAACAGCAGTGATCTCAGCCTCGCTGAGGACAGCTCCGGAAGGGCACTGTCCCCTCTTTTTCCATCACTGGATTTACACCTGGAGTAAAAGGGCTGGGAGCAGAAAGGACGTGTCTGAAGTGAGGAGCTCGAGGCAATCTGGCCATGAACTTGGTTGGCTCTTATGCTCCTTGCCCACAGCCTTTGCACTGCTCTCTTCAGCAGTTTAGGGTCTCAGACATTGTGCTGTTTTTTCCAGCACACAAAATGGGTTACTAAGGAACACAGAGATAAAAACCACAACTGCGGCGTTCTGCATCATTGTTTCCCTGCATGCCTACATCAGAATTTCTCTGCAGAGGAGCCGGTGCTCCTCAGGCTTGGTGAGGAGCTGGCAAAGGGCTGGCAGGAGCGGGCGGCAGGGAGGACGTGGGTGAGCAGTCAGAAAGTCCTGTGGTGGTGGAGGAGGCAGGGCATGTTGAACGGGTGCTCTAGACCTGGAGAGGTGGCAGGAGCAGCAATCTGTTAGGAATCAGCTGTCAGGGAGGGCCTGCCAGGGCCTGGTCCTGCTCTGGGGCAGGGCACTGGCTGCCTGGGCTCCGCGGGTCCCTTGCACGCAGTCCTATGTGGCAGCAGGCACAGCCGTCACCCCGTGTTCCTGTCAGCACCTGGCGGGGCCCGCAGCCCCAGCTCCCTGCAGCAACGTCCTGCTGCCCCCTGCACCCAGCTCTGCTCACACAGACCCTCCCTCCACCTTCTTCAGCCTTCCCTGACCTCCCTCAGCCGGCTGGGAAACTGAATTCCCACACATGGTGTATTCCCAGGGAGCTGCAATGTGCTCATGCGAGCTTCTTGCTTCCCCTGTCAGGTGTGGAGGTTTGGCTGAACTGTAGAAATTGCATTTTTGAACAAAAGTGACCAGGGTTGTGTCCTTGCGTGCTGGGAACCTGTGGGGCTGCCTTGGTGTGTGGAGGGTGAGCAGCTCCCAGGCAGGCACAGGACCAAATGATGGTGTCCAACCAAGTGTTGCCCACAGAGACAGTGGGGTGTGATCCTGGGACATGGCTGGCAGGACATCTTCATTTTTAAGGCAGATTTGGACTGCCTGGGCTGGCATGTACTTTGCCTCTCTCTACAATGCAATCGATATAAAATCTGTTGCATGATTAAGCAGCACTTAATCAGAAGGGTCAGATGTTAATACTATATAATTTATTTCTTCTCAGTTAACTTTCAAGCAACACACTGAGAAAGATTAATTCTGCATCTCCCTGTCACCTCTGCAACTGGGGCAGCAGCAGAATTGCCACAGATATTGCAAGTAGCTTCCTACATTTTATTCAGTTGAGTTCATTTTTATCTCTTTAATCATAAAAATATAAAAACAGGATCATATAGCCACTAGTAATTATGTAACAAGCCACTGGACAAGAAAGAGCACATTTTAAGTTGTGGTATAAGCAAAGGATATTTTGAGGGTTTTAATGACCTTGAATATTGAAGCTGAGAGAGTGAAACAAATGTATGGGGTTACAATGCATTTAATATGCAGGAGGGAAATAATAAATCAGCTGAATAGTTGTAAGGAAATTGAAAATTGTGGAGAGAGAGTAACAAAAGTACATGGAGATTGAAGGACTCACATCTGTTGCTAAGAATGGTAATGACAATATGCAATTTGAATGGGTCTAAACTGCCCTTGAAATATCATTATAACTTATTTGAAAAGACATTTACCATTCGTATGGTTTTCCCAAGCGCAATATATTTTCTTGCATCTTCGTTCATTGAAAGCCTCGGAAATATCTCTGAAATAAACCCATACTGGAGTTGAAAACAACAGGATGTTCCATGAAATCAAATCAAAAGCACTTTTTAGCTGGTAGGTCTTCCACCAGAAAGTATCACAGAGTAGAGGCACAGCAGCAGGACCCAGGTTAATTCTCTCTTTTTTTTTTTTTTTTTCCTTCTATAAATAAATGACCAAAGGGAATGAGGAGCATCGTTCACTTTGCAGAGTGAACCATCGCAGCAGGGCTCTGCTGAACACCAAAATGCTGAGTGTTCATTTTATTGGTGCTCTTTGTCTGTCTCTCTGTCCCAGCTAGCTGTGACCAGTGCCTGGACACACAGACTGCTGGACCTGCTGCCACTGCCCGTGTTGGGTGTGTGGAGTTGGGGGTGTTGTCCCTTTTTTCTCTTTACCTATGGAATTTTGTTCCATTTGTTGTGGGGGAACCTGATGGACGATGCTTAAGTGTATTTGCAAGACAAAGCCTTGCCGGGCCGGGAAGGGGGAGCAAAAAGAAGAAGGGTCATTGCCTCGTTGGTTTTTCGAGGAGAGAGGACACTCAGAGCTGTGGTTGCTTGGAAAAGGCCGTTGTTTTTTTTTCCTGCTGCTGCTGCTTCTGCTCGCCCCGCTGGGACCCATCTGATCCATCCCTGCACCAGAACTCCTGCGTTCCATCTCGGAGTTCTTCCGTTCTCCTCAGAGCAGCCCGTCTGGAGCCATCTACGACTACAGATTGCCTACGGGGTTCGTGAAGCAAGGCCTTCCCCATCCCTCTTGCCGGCTTTGCCGTGGGGTGGGGGTGTCCCTAACCTTTTTTTTTTTCTTTCTTTGTAGTTGTTGTTAATACCGTAGTTATTGTTCATCTGTATCTTGTTACACTCATTAGTAAAGGACTGTTATTCCTCCCCATATCTTGCCTGAAGGCCGCTTAATTTCAGTAATTTGGAGAGAGGGGGGTGTTTCTGAGGGAGGGTTCTGCCTTTCCCAGCAGATACCTGTCTTCAACCCGAGACAGGGTGTCAGCAGGAAATTGGGAATGCCAAGGAAGCAGCGGGCAAGTCAAACAGCAAAAGGGATTTAGAACTTAATCCAGGGGTTATCAAAGTCATTGAGAGCCATCCACAGCCTTTGCAAAGACCCTTTCCCTGCAACCACCTCTGAGCCCCTGCAACAGGTGTTACTTCATAACTTTCAGCAGAGAAACTGAAGAAATTTTGTTTGAAATTTTTTTTTACAGTATGTGCCAATCTCCCAAATGCTATTTCCAGCAAAAAGGCCACTTAACAGCTACTGCCACTGCAGACAGAAGAGGAAAACACAGTCCTCACCTCTCAATTGCAATGAGTGCTGGTAAATGGCTCTGAAATAGGGGATCTGGGTTGCTCCAGTTGCATTTTGATAAACTTTGAGCTGATGTTGTAAGCAGTTCCAGATAGGGATAGCTTAGACATTGCTGCAAGTCACCCACAAGAAAGTGGTAGAGTTTATTTTAAAAGGTTGCTGCAAGCAGTAGAGTTTAGTAATGAGAACTTAGAAGGCTTCAGGGTTTGAATGCAGCCTCTCCAACCCGGCCCTACAGGGACTGGAATTGTATGGAAAGATGTTCTCTTCCAAAGAATCACAGAATCCTTCAGGTTGGAAAAGACTTCTAAGATCATCGAATCAAATTTTACCCTGTGTTCACCAGTGCTGAGCAGTGCCATGTTCATCAGAAACCATGTCCCTCAGTGTCACATTTACCTTTTACATCCCTCCAGGGAGGGTGACTCCACCACTGCCCTGGGCAACCTCTTCCAATGACTTTCAGTCAAGAGTTTTCCCTGAAGAAGGCACAAGTTTCTCCTTTTTAACAACTATTCCTCTTCATGTGGGTAAAGTCAGCAGTTTTAACTGGCTGTGAAGAGGCAGAGGGACAGAAAAGGAAGTGGAAATAAAGTCAGAGAGAGACTATTTGCTACCATCCAAACAAGCAGGTTGGGTTTTTTTCCTTCCTTGTAGATTCAATACACATAAGACAGGAAAATCAAAGTTACAGTTCCCCCAGTAGCCATAACTCTGCTCCTGGCAGAGAAAGAGCAAGACATAAATATAACCTCATACCCAGTAGCATGTGTGACATATGTGCAGGGAGGTGAGTTATGGGTGCTGCGGGGACCGTGATTTTGAATGTTCTGACTTGAGAGTTTAAATTTTCAAGTCCAGTGTTTTGGGGAGTTTCTTTCTTTCCTTTTTCCTCCCCATAGTTATCAAGAGTATCACAGCTCTTGCTTTGCTTTGTTCTGACATGGCAATTTGGATCCTGCAAGCGGCCAAGAGCTTTGTTCTTCCTGAGAATCCCAGAAACATGGAATGGTTGGGGTTGGAAGGGACCTTAAAGCTCCTCTAGTTCCAGCCTCCCTCCCATGGGCGGGGACACCTCCCACTAGACCAGGCTGCTCCAAGCCCCATCACCTTGTGCTGAGAAAGGCAGAAAGAGGAGGATGAAACCCAGGGCTGTTCAGTGGTTGGAAATTTTGCAGACCTGTGGTACATAAGTGGTAATCCTGACCGTGTATGTGTGAAGGCAAACGTGACCCTAAATGCCTAAATCATTTCCTTCCAGTGCTGTTCACATTACCAGGAGAGTTTCTCCTGTGGATAGCTACATATATTCTGGTTTTGGAGGTAAATCCCAAGCTGCTACTGCATCTAAGGAGACATCTATGTTTATCTATGAGGTGAAAGCCTTTTTTGAGTCTTTTTGCATTTCCAGGACTGCTTCAAATATCTTCCTCCTGCAAACCCACTTGGCTAGAGTCAAGTGGAAGGTACAGAACTTCCATGCTTTGAAAAAAAAATTCATCTGAAGCTGGGAGAATTTTAGTAGAATTCGTCCCCAAGCAGGCCAGTGTCTCAGATCCACGTGTAAGTTCACCGAGCAGAGATAGGTTCAGATAAGCTCGTAAATGCTCTGTAGATTTGTGAGCAAAGTTTGTAAACTTGAGCTCATGCTGCGTCATCATGTGAAAAATGAATCCAAACAGGCAGGTCATCCTCTAAATATTCGGTCCGGCTGCAAATCTTCACTCCAGGAATATTTCACCATTCTAGGCTTACTGGGGACTTATGTAAGAAGGAATAATGTGGTATAAATATGCTCCATCTGACTGTTTCTTGCGAGGCTTTGTGCAAATTTAACATGCGCGTCAGGTGTCAGGGTAGCTGTTGGAAATCTGTAACGCTGACAGTATTTGGTAATAAAATAATAATCGCTGCGTGTATCTCTGATGGAAAGAGATTCACATCCTTTTGAATCCCTAATTGTGTGCCACACTACATTAGAGACAGATAGTTCATTGTCTCCACCTTTCAGAGATGGGAAATTCAGAGCAACACGCAAGATGTTCCAGAAATAAGCCGGTTTAATGAAGCAGCAAATTAGACCCTTCTATCTCTTTATTTAACATGTAGTCCCTTGAATTTATCAGAGTTCATTACAGAGGTACAAAATGGAAAAGAAGCTGCAAAATTCATTTGTGATTAGAGCTAATGATTTTGAAAATGGCTTTTCATATTTTCCTAGATAACAGCTAATATTTATTATTAAATTTATGTCACGTTTGGACTAATGAAATTATATTCCCTGCCTTCCCTTGTTTCTGTTGCTTATGGTTTGGATTTTATGAAAGGAAGAATCATAAAGATGCTATATGTTTCTTGCCAACTGCAGTGCCTTTGACATGGCTTCTGATAGCTTACTCCTGTGACTCATGACAGAAGAATGGTTTTAAAATTTCCTTCCCAATTTATTCCTTCTATACCACTTGACAGATAATGAATCCAAGCAAATGCATGGAAGATTTTTTCCCCCCATAATTTCAATTTCAGGCATGGAGTGAGTAATGGACTCAAGGCTGTAAAGTTAAAGGAAAGAAAAAACATTTAAACAGCAAAATAAAAACATTCAGAGTTCCTGTCTCCTTCCAAGCTCTGCTCCCTATCCTGCTCCTGGCAGGCAAGTAGGTGCAAACTGAGGGAGGTTTACATCCACGCTGCTGCACATCCCTGGCAGCACTCATCCTGCTCAGGGCTGAAATGAGTGAACTGGGCAATGGCAACATAAATTTTGCTGTTATTCATCAAATCTTATCACATGCTGGGGTACAGAAGCCAGTGCCTGCTGCATGGAAGATTTTTTTGGGGACCTCATGTGAGAACCTTCCAGGGCACAAAGAGCTTGAACACTTTTCCTGATTTCACCAGATTTTTCTTTAGTACTATTACAGCTTCCTGAAGGAGGGTTTGTGTCATGGTGTGAGTTGGATAAAGTGCTTTAAAAATGCTTCATAATAATTGGAGCTAAGGTGAGGGTTGGAGCTAGATGATCTTTAAGGTCCCTTCCAACTCCAGCCCTTCTGTGACTCTTAAGAAATGTAATGTCAGACTGTTAGCTCACTAACCAGTGCAACAGCAGAGAAATGCTTTGTTTAACGTTTTCAAATGTTATTAATACTTAATGATCCTTAGTCCTGAACACCAGACGTGGAATCACCACTTCTGACGTAGGATATTAAGTGAGCTGCTTGTGCTGCTTTTGGGAAGGATCTCCTGAATCATTGTTTATAATGACTGTTACTTTGCTCTGCCTCTTTCTTTCCTGCCTCCCTCTCTTTGCAGCGTTTCTTCTCTTTCTTCTTCATGTGGTGAAATCCAAGTATGAATGGGAAAAGTTCATTCGTAATGTGGCCAGCCCTGTGGTGACAAGCAGAGAAAGTTTGTGGTTATTATTTCCTCCTATGGGGAGTTTGTGGATGACCATTTGAGCTTTGAGAGGAGCAGTTCCCTTGGCAGGCCACATGCAATCTCTGGGCAAACAAGCCCAAAAAGTCCCCAAGGTAATGCTGTTAGACCAGCAGTGCCCTGGGTCAGACAGCCACTCCATCCCCGAGAGATGAGGGATTACAGCATTTATTCCACAGGCTTTTTCTGTCTGGGTTTCTGATGAACTCAGAGATCTTGTGCTTTTTTGCTTCTAATTTGCCCACAGGGCTCACGGGGTTCCCATACCTGACATGTGACCAAATGACCTCTCTTGTAAGTTTGTAAAAGACATGACTAGGAATTAACTGTAGCAATATCCCCACAGAGCTCAAGCACCGAAAGGAAAAACTCATTATTCAATACCTTATTTCATGCTTTGGAAACAGAAGCAACAACCTTAGCACTTCCTCCTTTTACAGCCTCGTGGTTTCCGTCATTCTTTTCAGCTCTTATTGAGATTTAGTGTTGGAGAGAGATGGCTGTGCCAGAAGAACCAAGGTGGGGTGGTTTTGATCAAAAAAAAAAAGAGGTGTTGGCGTTTGTAGGAAAGCCCAATTTCAGTGTGGAAGAACAAAGCTCATGCCACCTTTGTGAAGGTCTTTGGCGTTGTCTCCTGACTCCTGCTACGTCAGGAATATGTTTGTGGAAAGTCTGCGAGGTCTCACTGAGCAAACTTGCCAGAGATTTTGATTCATGCCAAAAGAAACGTCGTCCCATGGATGCTCGGTCAGCTAACGGATTAGGTCAGGCTGGAGACGCTGGGAACACGCAGCAATTCTCTGTCCCTGCGTCACCGGGCGGGATCGCTGCTGCCAACGAGCCGACAAAGAGGAGAAGCTTTTTTTCGGAGTGATCGGTATCACATCGGGAAGAGAAAAGGGGAAAAAAAACCCTCTGTGGCTGTGCACCTCCTGCGGTAGATTGAATCTGAAGGCAGGAGTGCAGCGAAAGTATGTTTTCTGCTAATAAACTGAGCAGAAGTGACAGGGAAGTCAGTGCAACACGGAACATGCATCTTACTTTTTGCCATTCTCCTGATGATCTTGTCTTACCTAGGGCGTTTTGCAGACAAGTGCAGTTATCTCTTATCCCTGGTAAGGATGCAACGGGAAATACAAACACTTGAAGGGTCAGGATGCTGTGAAGCTGTAATAACTCCCAGATTTTGCAGCTATGCAGAACTGTAAGAGTAATAAATCTATGATTTTATAATACAGCAATCTTAAAATTACCCATTTTAAATTTTTATTTTAATATTTTTAGTATTCAGAGGCTTGAAAATGTGGGTTAATTTCTCTTAGTTATGACTAAATACAACATCAGGGAGGGACAGTATGGAGTTTGAGGTGCAGAAATGTGCATGTACCACCCAGTGTGCAGCATCCCACAGCCCAGACCCTGCTCCAGTCCCACAGGAGCAGCTGTTCCTGCTGCTGTCCCCCCTGCAGAGGGACAAGCACCCTCAATACCTGATCTCTGCCACTCATCCAGCCAGACCACCCCACTTGCTGCCCTCAGTGGACAGGCACTATGGGGATGGAGACCGCAAATACCAGAGGGGAAGATTATGGCAGCAGTAGCAGTGGTTCAGTGGGCTCCCTTTAATTTAACTGCTTTGGCCACTATTAAAACACCACAAGGGCCGAGGTGGGAGCACACAAATGCCTCGGGATTGCTCATTCCTGGTGCTGTGCCATGGAGTGCTGTGTAGGCCTGAGATGGCTGCTGTCCCTCCTCCTGCCCCAGCAAGCCGAGCTTGTGGTCAGGATTCCAGAGCCCTTGGCCACCTCATCAGCCCCACAGCAAGCCCTGCTCCAGGCTGGAGCTGGCCAGGCTGTGCTGGGCACGAGCCCCTTCATGTCACCCCAGGGCCAGCCTGCACAGCCTCATGGGAGCCACCATCAAAGCTCAGCCATGCACCCTAAAATGATTCATTTCCATACCAACAAGGCCCTGATGAAAACACTCTAATCTTAATGAATCATGTAAAATGTTATGCCCTTTGGAAAGGCAAATACAACCCCAGTGATTATGAGCTGCTTTAGCTCCTGCCTTGACGTCCAGCTCTGCCTTTTGGGTTTGCCGTCTCAACGCGCACATTTTGTGAGCAGATCTTTGCCTTTACCTGGGAGCTCTGGCACTGAGGTCACCCCCATGCCAGAAGCACCAGAGTGTATCTGAAGGTGTAGGAGCAGATGCTGGAGGTACAAAGCAGAGACGGTAATTACTCATTTCCTAAACGAGCTTCTGAGAGGTGGCACTGACCCAAAGAGAGTAACCCCAAGGTGAAGAAACCCCAGAGCCAGGGAGTGAGCCTCCCTTCCTTTGGAGGCGTGGGTGGGCAGCAGCCTGACCAGGGCAGCTGGCCCAGCTGGGGGAAGCAGGGTGCTGAGCACAGAGCTGTGCTGTGGCCTGGCGTGCAAAGGCCTCGAGCAGCTGCGGGGGCGGCCCCGCTCTCCCTGTGGGACCTCCATGGCATAGCCCGGCCTTTGAAGTTGCAGCAGCCAGGGCTGATGCTGGGAAAAAGAACTGAGGATTTGGTTTGTTCTTTTTCAAAGGCTTTATTCCTCTGACAGCTGAGCTGGAGTCGAACCCGTCTGTCCGCTGAATCCAGCCCTTTTATTTTTCCGTCTTTAAGTTCCGAGTTTGCACTTTACATACAGTCATGGCAGGCTTAAGCTTGACTGTCAGAATAAAAGCCTTTTCTTTTCATAAACCTTCCTCTCCGCAGTTCAAAACACCTCCAACCCAAGTGATGTCAGCTTCAAAGGCTTGCCTGCACTGCACCTGGGGCTTTTGCCTGCTGCTGCCTGTTCAGGGGTCTCTTGATGGCCTGTGGGTCTGAGGGAAATCTGTGGGGCTCCAGCTGTTTAAATGAGAGCTGTCAGGGTGCAGCAGAGAGTGGGGTGGTCGATACCAGCCAGGGTCAGGAACTCCCAGTGAGCTGGGAGCTGCAGTGGGGACGCCAAGGCCAAGGGAGCCGTGTTTCTGGTGCAGGGGGATCGCTCTGTCCTGCCACTGAGACAGACAGGATGAATTTGTCCTCCCAAATAGAAACCTCAAGAGCTTCTCCAGCTTATGTTGGATTAGAGGCAGAAGCATAAATAACCATAGCCATTCCCAGGGCAAAGGAAAGCCACAAGCCCCAGGACATGAGGAGTTAATTCCTGGGTGCTGCTGGTTGAACTTGAGCTAGGATTTGTCTGTGGCAAAGTTCACTCTTCTGTCCATATTCTGGGCAGCTTTTCTGGTAGAGGAAGTTGTTTAAGATTCTGATAAAGATGATAATGTACAGAGGGATTCTTTAAGTTCCTGATTTATTGAAATCATGCACTTTCTTTTATTTTCCCCTCAGTTTGTGCTTAATATTAAGCAAGTAGGACTATTCAGTTGAAAAAAAATTAAATGCATAGTTGAATATTGGTTCATTTCACCTTATTTTCAACAGAGTATCCTGTTTATGCTGTTCGCAAAAAAGTAAAATCCATGTCCATGAAAATTGTGCCTGCTCTTTTGAAAAACCCACTCAGATTTCTGGCCAAGTCACCCCAAGCTGTAATGAGGAAGTGCAGAACAAGGAGCAAACATGGGGAAGTTTCAGCAAATAGCGCTCATTCACAGAGGAGAAGAGAACAGCAGGAAAAGGTCAGCATAGACTAACACTTATGTGCTTTTATTCAGTGAAGGATACACTCCTCACTCTTTTCTCCTAGGCAATTAGTGTAATTACAGAAACCAGCCATTTAGCAGACTTCTAACTGAGCACTATCAGCACTGGCTATGAGAGGTAAGGCACTTGACTTTACGCCAGTCAGACACAAAGCACTTGCTGCTGAAAATGTCATCTCAGACAAGATGATGAAATGAGCTGGAACCATCCCAGCTCTGACTATTAACCTTGGCAGGATGAGGTGTGTAAGGACACCTTGATGGCAGATGTGGAAGGGATCTGAATAGGTAAAACAGAAAATGTTTTATTGGGGGATTTAAATACCAAAGCGATCCACTGAGAATTGATTTGTTCAGGCTCTTTACTGTGTTAGGTGATGCAAAACTAAAGGATGGCTGGTTACATCACTCGCTGGAATTTAGGGTAAACTGAAGGAAATATTTCATCATCTGGAGTGTAATTGCTCTGTCTTGCTGCAGGAAGTTGAGAAACTGGGTTTAGAAAGAGCTGGATTTAGAAAGAGCTGGAGCAGCACCTGCCTGTTCTGCTCTTGATGCTTCCAACAGGTCTGAGTGCAGTCAGTGCTTCATGCAACCACACACCCTGGGACCTTGAGCAGAGGGCTCAGTGCTTCTCAGAACAGGGACTCCTGGCCCTCCAGCACTGCAGGATAGTCCTGGCTGGGCGATGACCCTCATAAAAAAGCCTATTTCTTATTTATTCATGGAGCTCCTACATGGAGTGACAGAGGGAGGAGTCGCTGTAGGAAGTGGTGCTGTTCCCCAGACACCAAGTAATGGACTGAGCTTAGGCTGCCACGTTTAACTGTTTCCCCAGTGCTGTATGCTCCTGTCATGGCACTGGAGTGTATTGGTCACTGAGGAATTCCTAAATTAGATGTGCCATCATTGGAATTAATAGCAATGTAAGAGAGATAGTGCTCTGGAAAATAGGAATTCTATTCCTCTGTGACTGACAGCCCGTTGGTTAAATCCCACTAAGCCTATGGATGTTGGCTGCAGGTCATCTTCAGACTCAGCAGATTTTGCAGGAGGCTTTAGCTAAAGAACATGAGTGTTTTGGACATTTGGGATTACTTCTGTACTTTCAAAAAACAGTGGAGTACTGGGAAGGGATTTGCTGTGTAGTACTTGAAAATTCAGCCTTTAGAGGGAGAGATTGGAGACTCTTCCCAGGCAAAGAGCCAGTTCCTCTCTGGAGGCAAAGCCCCACTTATCCTGATGATCCCATACGTGTGAAAACTTGGTTTTGTGAGTCTAGTTGCTTGCCTTGTTTCCAGCAGGGTTTCATCAGCTGGTATTACCCCAGCTCAGGGTTAAAATGGATCCCTGGAGCTTCAGTGTATTGTCAAGGCAACAAGAAACAGTGTTATGGTCTTATTCAGCCATTCCCTGCAAGTGCGTTGTCTTTAGGCAAAGCTGTTTTGGTGGCACCCTGGTCACACGAGGGAGGCAGCAGGAGATATTGGCTCTGGGGGGAATGGAAAATGTCACTGCCACATGTGCCTGAGCTGGCCATGCTGTTTGGGTGTAGTTGGGAATGGGAAAATGCCCTTTGGGAACCTGGGCAGCAAAAGAGGTGGCGCAGGTCCAGGTCTTCAGCGCGGGGACTTTGGCTAATGGGGCAGGTCTGTGGTGGGGAGAGATGAACCCACCTGGGTGTGCATGGCCCAGAAACCTCTGCCATGCCACAAAGTCACCCCAGAATCGGAGTCAAGGCAATACCAGCACCCAGAACGTGGTTTGGAGATGGCAGAGCTGCCGCTGGGCTGTGTGGTTGGCATGGAGAACCTCTGTCACACCTTTCACCCTTCACATTTTAACCACCCTCCTTTTGCTGCTTCCTTTCCCTCAGCCTTGTGCCATCCTCATCCTCCTGTGCCTCCATTCCTCCCCATCTGGCTTCTGGCAACTTCTGCCCAGCTAATGAGCTGTTGGGAGGCTGAGAGCATCTTCCCAGCACTGGGCTGGCAGCTGAGGCAGGCAGCCAACGCCAGCCCGCATTGCTGGGGCTTTGCTTTTGTTTGATCTTTGCCATAAAAGAAACCAATTTAAATTCCTGGGATAATTAGCTGCCCTTTGCACTAGTGGCTCTTGAAAAGCGAGCTGGCAGGAGAACAGAGTGGGAAGTAGGAGGATGAGGTGGATAATTTGTCCTTTGTAGCAGGATGACGTTGTAGGTCACGCTCTTCCCTCGAAAGCTGGGCTTCCGTGCTGCCTCCTGCCTGCAGCCACCTCTCCCTGCCCTCACCTGGGGCTTGTGCACCTGGCCAGACCCAGCCAAGCCACACTTAAGGGATTTCAGAGCTGCACCGCAGGCAGTGCCCTCACTCACGTGTGCAGAACTCACCCTCGTGTTCGACAGATGCATCCAGCTCGAAGATAAACCCAGGGTGCTGATTTCTTCTGATGCTGAAAACTCCATGATATTTCCTGAGAATAGCCCAAGCAGAACTGAGCTCCACATCAGCACTTTATTTTCTGCATCCTAAGAGAAAACCTCAGACTGCACCACTACCAAGCCAGGGCTGGGGTTCTTTCCCTTGCGCAGCCAAAGTTCATTTTTAATGAGGGCATGTGAAGTTAAACACTTGCCAGTTGTCACCCCAGTTCTGTTTATACCCCAGTCACAGCTGAAGGAAGTCAGGAGAATGTAATTTACTAAGTGCTTTGGGATTCTTAGAAATATAAATCACTAGAGAGACTTTGCAATTTTCTAAGTTCATCCTTAAGGGAGTAGTAAGTGAATTTTCTGTGTTGGAGGTAGCTCTGGTGAGGGAAAGCACTTTGCAGCCATCCCCACAGGGTTGTTAATGCATGCTTTTTGCTAACATGCCATTTCACTGGAATTTTCACCCTTCTGAGCAATCTTGCATGGGGATGAAAGGGAGAAAAAGGAACTCAGTGGTACTCCAGGCCCTGGAGGCACTTCAGATGGGCTCTGCTGGGAATACCCACCTTCCCAGGGCAGTGACAGATGAAGCAGCACAAGGTGCAGGGATGAGAGGAAAAAGTCAGAAACGAGAAAAATGGGAGAGAAATTAAAATTTAAAACATCTCATGGGGAGCCTGAAAGCCAAGGCACATGGGTAAGTGGGCGAGATCCTCCCTGTGTCTGCCTTGGATGTCCAACGTTCAGAGCATCAGGGAAGGCTGGAGAGCCATGGGGACAGAGAGATGTGCTCGAGCTGCCTCTGCTTCCCTCCCTGCAGAGGACACCCCACAGCCCACACCCTGCCACACACACAGCACCTACCACACACACCCCAAATAACCAGGAGAACTGCCACTGGCCTTGGGAAGACAGTGGGACAGAACAGAGGTGCAGAAAAAGGGATTTTAGTGGTGAAATTCTGGCAATTTGCAGAACAACTCTTCTCTCTGGGCGTTGCCTCACTGGATAATTGTTTCCAGACCTTTTATGCTAATAGGGGCAGGAGCACAACCTGCCCTGTATCCTCCTGCTGGCCACCACCACATTCCAGCCAAGGACTGGAAAAGCAAAGCAACAAAACCAAAACAGAAACTAAACTGTGTGTTGAGGAGAAAAAACCCTGCTCCCTGCAGGCAATCTAAGGAAGCCATGTGGCACCAGTACAGTAAATAAAAACTGAACAAGTGACCTCTTCTTGGTCCCTCTGGAGACAGTGGCAAGCCAGGGATTAGCAGCAATCACAGTACTCCCACAGGTTTCCATGGTGAGGGACACAGAGGAGACTTGTGTGGTGCCTGGGGAGGTGGGGAGGCAGAACTGGAAGGGACCAGGAGGACCCGTGAGGGGCCTGGCAGGCAGGAAATGTGGGCTGGTTATTGAATATCAGCCTACAAAACCTGCTTGGCTTCGGTCTCACCAGATCCCATTGAGGCCTAGGATAAATTGCCTGTCTGTGGTGGGAGCAGATCTACAACGAGGCCCTCCTGAGTAACTTCTCTCCAGTTCTTGTCTTTGGTATATTTCTGTGGCCATGGAAGCCTCCACACCTGCTTCTCCCATGGCCCAGTAAGTTCCATTTCAATGAAAAATGGCCCCACTCTCTAGGTTAGGTGTGCAGGGAGAGACCCTGGCTCCACCAGAGGATCCTCTGCCCACAGCCCACAGCTCATGACCCACTTTGGTGTGTAGGGGAAAGTTGTTTCCCACCAAAAGCAATCAGCAAGAAGAAAAAATGCTGAAAGAATGTTTCCCCAAAGTCCAGTGAACTGCCCAAACCAATTCTTGGCAGGAACTCTACATTTTTTAGAAGACATATCTGAAAATTACAGAAAGGCATTGAGTCCCTGCCCATCACATAAATCCACAGTTCCTGCTGAATCACTTGGAATTGTGCTGCCCTGGACTTTGCCAACGCAGTCACGTCTGCACAAAAGTCTAAATAAAATCTGTGTGCAAATCAAAGGAGTAAATCTGATGAGTAACTAGGAATTGTTAGATTTTGTGGTATGTTTGCAGGTTTTTTCTTATTCTAGCACTGTTTCCTGAGCAGACTCTGTAATATTCCCCTTCAATCCCTCTAAGCTGACGGGAGAGCGTGTACTTCGCAATCAAAGTGATTCATGCAATTGCATGAGCCAGTGCAGAGCAAGGGAGTGAGAATCCCTAATCTAGAACATTAGCACTTATCTGTTAAATGCTCCTTTTTAACATACTGTAGAACCATCATCTTACTCCTTACATAAGGTTCTTCAGGGACTACTGTGACAACAGCAGTGCTGAAAAGCAGCGTAATGAGACACCAGGAGCACTGGGAACAGAGAGCTACAACAGCAGCTCATTACAACCATTTCTGGTCTGACCCTAGAAATTAAATCACTTGTGGATGCCGTTTTAATGCTGAAGTTCTCTGTTGATCTGTTTCATTTTTATTAGTAATAAAAATTCACTATATTTCTATATATAGTCACTATATATATATATTTACATATATATATATTCATTATATGTAGTGAATATATATTCACTATATTTCTATTTATACACCAATCCTTGACTCGGTCTGCAAGATTATATAACTAAGAATAGAGCAGTGTGGCTATTCCCAGGGGATGACAGGACTCCTGAAATCATGCCAGAGACTTCGCAAAGTTTGTTGATCTGTTGGAAAGGTCATGGAGATGAGCTGCCAGAATCACTTGTTGGTGACAAAAATGTTGCTGTGTAGTCAAACAGGTATTGTGGAATTTGTTCCCAGCTTATTACACATGGAAGGTGAAAATTCCTGATATTAGAGGGCTTAATATCATATGCTGGTCCAGATGAGTGAAATTGAAACAGAAAATGAGGTTTTAAGAGTTGGAGTAGTTTGCTGAGGGAAGTTGTCTTCATTGTTGTAAGTCAGTGCGTAGTATCTCTTGACATAAGCGCTAGTTTAAAACACAGTTTGTCTCTACGTTTTGGATTCACAAATGAAATTTATGGATTAATTTGGTAGGAATTCAGACAACAGCGCCTCTTCTAATCCCAAAGTCAGCATTTGTGTTCAGGCTTTTTAGAAATGAGCTTGTTTGACGTCAGGAGAGGCCGGGCACGAGCACGAGGTGCGTGGATGGTGCTGCTGCTCTCACCTGCCCCATCCCGGGGCAGAAACGCGCTGAGCTCCCAGCCCATGCTGCAGGTTCCCGCAAGCAGCAGCCCCAGGGACGTCTCCAGAGGCAATCCCACGTGTGAGAATTGCGTCTCACAGCCTGGACTGCCTCTCATTTTCTCCACATCATGCAAACCTCTGTCCAGCATCACGCCGGGGGTGCCCAGGCTTGCTCAGCCGCTCTCAGCTCGGAGCCCAGCTGGGTTTACAGGCTCAGTGAGAGCTGCAGGTATGGAGCCGCCGTTTCTCTGCCAGAATGCTGCTGGTAACTTGAGAAAGCACTGGCCAGCTCCAGCCACATCAGAGAGAGAGAGAGAGAGAGACAGGGAATTTAGAAGTCGTTTACGAAAATACTTGCAACTCAAAAAAATGTAAGTGGTGGTTGAGTAAATGCTGGGCAACCAAATTAATGTCAGCAGAATTGGTCTATTCTGCCTCGTGTACAGACCCACGGGAGAAGAAAAATGACTGAGAAGAGTCTTGGGCTGTTTGTCTGTCAACCTCTACTTCACTGGATGTTAATTATTGACCTAAAGCAGAAATGTTGGGTGAAATAAGGACCACATCCCAACTCTGGGTACAGCTTAGAAATTTATTCTTGAATGACTTGTGTGTTTGGGTTATTTCAGGCATTACAGGCAGATGATTTGAGGTCCTTCACACCTTGGGTGAACTTTACACTTAGACTATACGTTTATATATATATGATATAAATAAATACATTCTTCCTCTACAAGAGTCAGCAAACCTTCACCATTTTGCTGAAACAAGGCCATTTTTAGATATGCAGTGTGAAAGATTAAACAAATTAGATACTGTCATTATTAAGAGAGATTTTAGGGCAAAAAGATAATTCTGCTGTCTCACATTACATGCTTTTTCTCATTTCTTTTATGAAAAAATTCTTTTCAGATAGCTGATGTATTCACATTCTTAGTCTTCAAAATTCTGTAAACTGTAGTGTATTATCACTTGAAATAATTATTTGTATGCCTACAGGATGATCTTGGTCTTGTACCAGCAAAGACTGAAAGGATAAAGAGAGAAGTGTTACATATCTTAGAATGATTTTTTTTCAGTAAAAACACAGCTATGCAAAAAAAAACCTTTTAAATGAAGAAAAGTAATAAGAGGCTACTCTTCAAAGTGTAGCAAAGAAATAAAAAGCAAAACTTCTGAAAGTCTGGGGCATTCATGAGATGGGCACTGTGAGGATTTACATTCAGGACCCATTGTGGATTTTTACTACTTTTTCAGTAAAACAATTGTAATGACACTGAAATTCAGAAAGTAATCTCTTTGACTTTCACCTTTTCGGAATTAATGAATATTTTATTACAATTTTGTAATCACCTAAAGGCCATATAGATGTGAAAGGTCTCTTCTGGTAGCAAACCAGTTTTAGCACAAGTTGGTAGTAAGAATATTGACTTTAGGGTGGTTTCTAGTAAGTCTGTAGCATCCCCATTTAATGTATAATGCTGTCATTCCAGGCTCAGGACTGACAACCTTTTATAAATGATATTTTTTATGTCAAATGGGTTTTACAAGAAATGACTGAGTCTACACAAACCTGCACAAAATTCTTCCCTTCTCCCTCATTATTTCTCCCCAATTTTATAGTGTTTTTAGAGGATCAGGAGGTTTAGAGCAGAAAGTGATTATTTGTTTTTGAAAGCTGTGGGTACCTGGAGATTGTGAAAATAATCATTCCTGGCTTACATTCATTTTTAGTTTCTAGGATACAAACAGAATTTAAAACAAGCTAATCCCTTCACCTGGTATAAACTGCCAATGCTTCAGGCAGCAACATGAGTTTACAACAGCTAAGGATACATCCCAGTTATTTTTATTACTTTCACATCAAAATTGACTTATCCCAATTTGCTTTTAAAGCGTCCTCGGAGTAAATCTCTATTTACCCAGCCCATAATTTTTCTGAATGCACTCGTACAAATTAACCCTAAGCACCCAAAAAGGCCACGTTTGTAATGAAAACACCTCCAGACAGACTGAAACCCCCGAGGGGAGGCCAGCAAGGAATTGATTCAACAGCTCCTGGCCCGGACTGAACCGAGTCCTGAGACACTCAGAGCGCTCCTGCTCCCCTCCAGCTGCGCTCACACTCGCCTCAGCAAAGGAATGAGCCTGTCTGAGGGCTCGGGGAAATGTGGGCTCTGAAAAGGCCTGGCCTTCCCAGTTGGAACAAAAATATAAACTGAAATATCTGGGAAAAAAGGGACCTGCTTGTGAGAATGGGACACGCTGAACGAGGAGAGTAGAACCTGAGAGATGGAAGTAGGAACAGAGAGGCAGGAAAATGGACAAAAAGTTAGGAGAGAGAAGGAAGGCACAAAGAAGCATAAAGAGCTGGGAAAGTAAGGAAAATAGAGAAGAAAAAGAGTGAGAGAAGAAGGGAGGGAAATAGTGCATGTGTTTAATGATGTCCTCCTCCCACAGAGGACAGAGGTGCCCAAAGGTCTAATCACCACCATTAGTGATTAGACCTTGGTTTGTGCTGAATTTCAGTGGTGTGCACACAGAAACAGGTGCTCACTGAGACCATGAGACCACGGCCTGGCGTTTGTGCTGGAAGGAGCCAACGGGGCACTGCTCCTGGCATGGGGCTCTCTGCTCCCAGTGCTCCTTCTTCTCACTGTCTTCCCACGGATCTGAGGTGAGCCAGCTCTGCTGAAGAAGAGGGGTGTTTTCCTCTTGTGCCCCTGGGTGCCATGGGAGCCAGGAGGGCTTTGGGACTGCCTGTGGCAAGGAGGGGAGAACCACAGGAGAACAGGAATTCAAAAGGATTCTGGATTCCAGCAGGAGCTGGGATTACTCCAATTCTTACTCGGACTGTGGGGTACGTTTGTTGCTGCTCTGTTCCAGAGAAGAGGAGCACAGCCTGCATGTCCCACCACGGCCATGCCCACAGCTCTGCCAGGTGTCAGCAGAGGCTGAGTTCAGGGCTGCAGGTGGTTTCTGTTCACAGAGGGAGCAGGGGCAACACTGGGTGTGGGTCTGCTGCTGGCCAGGGAGCAGAGGGAACATGGGCACTGGTCCCTGCTGGCTCCAGTGGCTGTGGGCTATCCCACTGTGGGATGTGCTCTGACCTGCTGTGGAATCCCCCCATCCTGCTGCAGGACCTCCTCAGGACCTGCTGTGTCCTGCCCCCACTTGCTGTGTGATGTCCCCAACACGCTGTGGGATGTTTCCTCCCCAGCCTGCTGTTGGATGCCTCCCTGCTCCCTGATTTGCTGTGGGATGTCCATGGCCAGCCTTGGGATGAACCCCTGGGCCTGCTGTGGGACATCCTCATCCTGCTAGGAGTGTATCCCAGCCAGCCCTTGCACGACCCCAGCACACCTGCTGTAGGAAATCCTGCGGCCACGCTGTGGGACATTCCCCCGGGCCCTGGGATGTTCCCAGAACTGCTGTGGGATGTCACCCCCTGAGCCCCCGTCCCCCAGACCCGATGCGGGATGTCCCCAGCGTGCTGCGGGGTGTTCCCTCCTCCAGCCCCGGGCCGCCCCATCCCTGCCC
>VXBU01000018.1:22898-43546 GCA_013400315.1 Bombycilla garrulus | reverse complement strand
GCCCCAAGCCCGGCTCGGCTGCGCCGCACCGCGCCCGCGGGGAGCGCCGGGCCCGGTACCGCACCATGCGGAGGAGGCTGCGCGGAGCCCCGCCGGCGCTGCCGCCGCTCCCACCATTGCTGCTGCTGCTGGTGCTGCTGCTGCTGCTGGCCGCGGGGCACGGCGCCGTCATCACCGGGGTGAGTGCCGCCGCTCGGCACCGACGGCACCGACGGGACCCGGCACCGGGAGGGCTGGGGCGGGCCGGGCTGCGGGGGAGGGAGCGAAGGAGGGAGGGAAGGAGGGAGCGCTCCGCCGCGGCGGCCGGGGATGGTTCTCGGGGAGCGGGAGCGGGGAACCTCCCGGGATACGGGAGAGAGGGGAGCGCGGTGCCGTGCGGGGCTCTCCCGCTGCCGAGGCTCGGTGTCTGTCCGCGACCAGCGGTGCCAGGACGGAGCTGTGTCGAGCGCCCTGACGGCCGGCCGGAGCTGGGATAAGTGACAACGAGGACGTGGGAGGGAAAGCAGTGCCAGGTGATGAGAGGTGGCAGGGCTCGGGGGTCCGTCTGCGATAAGTGATAGCGGACGTGGCGTCTCTCTGGGGATGAGGGATGCCCGGAGCTGCGGGTCGGTCTGGATCACAGGTACCAGAGCCTGGGGGTCTCCCTGTGGTGAGCGATGCCAGGACGTGTCAGTCTGTGGTCGGCAGTGCCAGGGCTCTGGGTCTCTGAGGTGAGGGGATGACACAACGTGGGGTCTGTTCCTTTGGGGTGGGGGATGTCTGGACTCGGGGGTGTCTCCAGGCTGGTCCGGGAGCGTGCAGAGATTCCTGGTGCTTTTCCGGGGCTGGAGCTGTCTCCCATCTCCCCCCATGCAGCCCCAGCTGTCCCCAAACCTTCTCTGAGAGCGGCTGGCTCAGGGCACTGCACTGTGCACCCCAAGTTCCTTCAGCCCCTCCATGTACAGGGCAGGATGACAATCCTTGGAAAAATGCTGTTTTCCGTTGTTTTGTTTTTTTTTTTTTTTTTATTTTTTTTTTTTCCTTTGTCTATGACAGTGCTGCTTTTCCCCCTCAATAGCCACCCCTTGCAAACAAGTCTCTGTTGTTGTTGTTGTTTTTAGGCTCAAGATTTACCCTGGATGTGAAAATACTTTTTTTCCTAAAGACGTTATTTAACTCAAAACGTTGCATCACTTTTAAGTAAAATGATTTTTTAAGTGTTTGCTTTGGATTAATAACTCAGCACTTGCATTCCTTTGAGAGCTTACATGTCTTTTGTAAGCATCACAAGCTGCACGCACAGCAGTGGATTTCTCTGTGGCTGTCCAGGCTCCCTGTCCAGAGCCCTGAACTCCATGAAACAGCTCATGGGCATTCTCTGGAAGTCAGATCAGTTCCTAGGACTGATTATTTTTTTTAGAGCAGAGAATGTGAAGGAATTTTTTAATATTTGAGGATTTCAAGTTTCCTTTAAGCAGAAACATTCCCAGCAACAGAGGAGAAGTTTATCTGTTACTAGAGTAGGGGCTACACCTTTAAAGCAAAATTAATCCATTAAATAAAGTAATTGTGAGGGATTGAATAATAGATCAAGGACAAGGCAGATTCAAAAAGTAAAAATAGATTAGAACTAGAAAATGTTACTTTGTTAGCTATTGCAGAGCATTTCTGCTTAAACCACTTTGATGCTTTTTTGGCTTTTGATGAACAGGCAAATCTCAGATGAGAGCTGACATGGGAGTTCCCCAACCTCTGAACCTGAAAGGTGTTTTTCCTTTGCCATTTAAGGACTTTTTTCAAACTTTCCTCACTTCAGTGGTGGTTCTTGTGTCGACACCTGTTGCCTTTGCAGCTGGCATTTCACCTGGGACTTATTCTTGGGCTGATTTTCCAGAAAACTGTGTTTAAATGAGGTGCTTGTGTGTTGTTTGGGGAAATTGAGGAGTAGCAGCAGGAATTACACATTGCAGATAAGGTGTGGGCAGGAACGCTTGGGTTGAATATTTTCAAAACTTGTCATGCATTTTTGGAAAGGGAGCCTTAAAAGTTTTGCCAGATGTAAATATGTGTGTGGATGTTTAGGAAATAAATTGTTTAGCCTGGACAGTCAAAACCCTTGCTTGGTAGAACCTACTCAGGTGGGTTTTTCAACTGAGTGAAATTTCACCCCAGGACCAGTCCCACAGAGAGGAATGGAGTTTGAGATACAGAACTGAGGAAAAGAAAGGGAGTCAGGAACTGACAGGTGAGAAATAGCAGAGCCTGTGACTCCAGCTGAGCAGTGGGCACCGGTGTGCTGGGGCAGCCAAAATCCCTGGACCTGCATTTTTTATTTGTGACTGGGGCAAAATAATATCATTAGAATGCTTTTTTTTTTTTAAGAGAGATTAGAAAGTGAATATTATCTACCTGGCAGGCTGGAGTTGTAGTTTTATGGCCATATTAGTCTCACAAGCAAATGCTCTGTGTTTGGGCTTATCTGCAGCACAGAGCTCTGTGTTAGGAGCTGTTTGGATCACACACACTGTTTAACAGTGATCCCAATGCAACAGCTTCTTCCTAAGCTGATTGCTCTTTAAACATATATTTTGATCTGGCTTTTGCTGGTCAGTGCAATATTTACCCAGTGAGTACAGTCTGAAGTCATTTATCGTGTAAATCCCAAGGTAAGATCAGCGAGTTTTTCCCTCAAGAGAATGTTTGCTCTGATATGCGCCCTCCCCAGAGCTGTTATCATCGTTTACGTACATTTTTATGAGTTTCCCATTTACGTAGTGCTGCCTTTGGTCTCTCACTGCTGCTGTCAGACACCCAGAGCAGTGAGCTAATCACACATTCGGGGTATAAGCAGAACCTTCAACTGATGGCATTTCTCACTGCAGAAAGAAGACTGGTTTTTGCATTAAATCTGTATCAGCTTTTGATTAAAAAGTAACTGAAAGATGACAGTTAACTTGTTTTCAAACCCTAGTGTGTCAACTGCTCTTCATGGTTTGTGGGTTTTAAAACATACCCACTAGTTTGCATTTTGGTTTTTGCTTATCTAAGCTGTATTGGGTAAGTGGCTGAAATATTTTTTTTTGCCTCCCGTGAAGGGGAATGCTACTACAGCAGCATTTTTTTTGGATGTGGACACTTATTCAAAGCTTTTCCGAAGACCTCTTTTAGCTATGTGTAATTCTAGATAACAACCACAGAATCCATGTTTAAACTTTTTTTTTAGCTACTTCCACTTGGACTTCTCTAACAAAACTATCATGCAGTCTTGCAAGGGCATTCATAACCATGATATTATCGTATGAAGTTAGAAGGTGTTGTTACATGAAAGTCATTAAATTAATGAATGGTTTCCTATCTTAGCTTCTCCTAAGACTGATTTGGCGACTCTTTTGGTGACAAGATTAGTGTGGTTGGTCCTTGCTCCTGTCTGAGCTCACTCAGGCACTGGTCTGGGAAATGGGAAAGAGAGTGGCACATGCCATCAGTGCTCAGAAGTTGGGACTGTAAATCACTGACACTCCTGGGTTTAGCCCAGAGCAGCTCCGTGTGTGGTCCTGGCTTTAAACAACCTGGTCTCAACTCCAAAACATGCCGGGAGCCCGCACGTCCCAATCCATGGGAGACACAAGTATTGCAAATCAGCCTCGAATCTTATTATTCAGCCTTAATGAGCCATGATAACTTAGGGGTGCCAGAGGCAGCTCCTGAGCACCTGATCTGTCCTATTTCTGGACTACAGTTATTATTCATCTAATTTTCTCAATGCTGTGTTGAACTGCAGGCCTGCGAGCGAGACCAGCAGTGCGGAGGCGGGATGTGCTGCGCCGTCAGCCTCTGGATCCGCAGCCTGAGGATGTGCACCCCCATGGGAAACCTGGGCGACGAGTGCCACCCCTTGAGTCACAGAGTGAGTACCTCACCAGCAGGGCTGCAGGGCTGGAGCAATGTCCTGAGCTGTATGTCACATATATAAAACCTATACGTGGTGGAAAGGAAGGGACTCCTCCCTTTCCTGACAATATCCAGGCATCTGTGTAGGAGCAGCAGTGAGGGCACCTGCGTAAGAAAGTGCATTACTGTCAGAATTATGCTGAAGAGAATCAGAGGATGAAAGCACTACACTCTTTGCAGATTGTTTCCTCGTTAGTCTGTTGTTGCTGCTTTGTTTTGTTACGTGATCCAAAGCAGTTCCCGAGCCCAGCCGGGCCAATCCTTTCTGGTGTGAGCAGGAACTCAGCAAGTGCCACCCACCCCAGTGGCAGTGGACAAGATCCTGTCACAAGCATAATAAAAATGTCACCAGTTGGTGTTGGGACGCCTGGTGCATTGAGAAGGTGTTGACACACATTTGGACTTGAGAAAAATCTCCACAGGCTTTCTTTGTTTCTATTCTACCCATTAATTTCAAATATATATGTATGTATACATATATACACACACACACACTGTACTATTAATTACAATGATTTTAACAAGAGCATTTATTTAAGGCTGTGTAATTATGTATCTGTTATGCAGTATTTAAAAAAAAAGCTGCTTATTTAAACCACAAAAGACAGAATGGGATGTTACCAGGGAGCTTGAGAACCTGGTGGACTGCAGAGCCATCCTCAGGGAAGAGCACAGCCCAAGACTCATCACAAGTGGAAGATGCAAGGCAATAAATTCAGATCATAAATGTGCAGCCAGTTAGCTGCCTCTCTCTGTTTCATCCAAGGCCTGGCATCTCAGCTCAGTATCTACAGTTTATTTGCTCAGTTTTAGGAAGTTCAAGCCTCTATTTTATTGCAGTTAATTTTTTAAAACTTCTGCTGTGATACTGGGGAGCAAATTGTCGTTTTTAGTGTGTAATGTAGCAGGTTTTTCATGTAAGGGCTCTTTCCATTACCAGGAATTAGGATAAGAGAAATTGTCTTCTAGAGGGTTTTATGAGCTTATTGTTATTGGGCAATAATTTAAGCTGTCTGATATATTTCAAGCTGATTGCCTGCATAATTACAATCAGAGAAGATGCCTGTCCACCCCAGACTTAGTCACTGATGTTTACAAGCTTTATGAGGTTAATTTTAGATTTTCGATTCCTCACCCCACTGATCTTCCTGAGAAACACAAAGCAAATTGATTTACTGGGGAACATGAAATGAGGTTATTTTAAGGATGGAGGGTTTGCTCAGTGGTTCCTCTCTCGTAAACACTTGTGTAGGGAGCAGCTGGGTGCCCTGATCACCAAAACCCTTCACTTACCTGTGGGACAGGCCCAAAGCAGGCACCCCCCTGGCCATGGCACCCTGGGGACATCCAGAGGAGCCAGGAGATAACTGGGGGAGATGGCTGGCAGTCGGGGTTCCACTTTCTAGTTTCCTTCTCCACAGCTAGTTGCTGACAGACTGATGCCATTAGCAGTCCCAGCTGGAATTTCCAGGCTCTGAGGCAGGGTTTGCAGGCAGGGCCAGGCAGGTGAGGTTTGGCAGCATGGGGGTCTGGCTGAAAGGAACATTTCCAGCAAGGGGAATGTTCTGAATAAACCACCGGAGCTGTCGAAAGGCTGAGAGCTCAGGTTTGGGGTTTTGCTGCAGTGCGGTGCGTGGGCACTCGGGGGGGATTCCCATGGGGAGCCCCCAGCACGTGTGGTGGTTGTCTCTCTGCTCTCACTAGAGCAGAGGGGCTGTGGTGGGTGGCATGAGGAAACCCACAACCATCTTAATTAACAATCTTAATTAACAACAATCTTCAGATGGTGCTGCCCAGGGCACTGCAGGGGATGTGAGCCCCCCCCCGCCCACCTCCTGCACCCAGTGGGTGTCACTGGGCTCAGGCTGGTGCTTGGCGACATGCACAGAGGACTGTGTGGGACTTTGTTAAAGACAAGAAAATCTTGGAATATTAAAATTTTAGGCTTCAACCACACAGAAATGTGGAAGCGAGGGAATTAAGGCTGCCTGCCTGGCTGGTAGCAGTGGCTTTGTGCCTCTGTGCTTCCTTTGCTGCATCCAGGGAATGCTCAGTGTGTGCCGGCAGCACCACAGCTCCCAGACATTTCCCACTGGTCCGTCCTGCTTGGCTCCCGCAAGAGACAGAGCTTGTGACCAAGTTGTTGAGGATTGTCAGTGCGTGTGCATGTCATGGCACAACAATTAAGTTTGTCTAATGCACTCCATATGTGCTCCCTGCAGCACAATGTGGCTGGAGGAGGGCGGGATGAAATGAGAAACCTCTGCCCCGTGGTGAAAAGGATCCTGCCCAAAGGGAGGTCAGGCAAGGTGACCTCCAGAGTCCCTTCCAGCCTGACTACCACGGGATGCCAAGGCTCCCAGGTCCTGCTCTGTGCCGTGTGACCAGGCGGGATTCGGGACACGCAGAAAGCGCTGCACATGGCACCACCAAACGTGATGCTAAAGGCCAGTGTAGTTTCACAACAAACCCCTTTATGAAACGGGAGTAAATGGAGAACATGTGTCACAGATGCAGATTTACACAGCAACATGACTGCTGACATCCTGCTCTTAACCATGGCTGCACCAGGGCGTGCAACAGGGCTGCCTCTGCCCTCTGCTCTGGGCTGCAGCTCATGGGGAGCTCTGGCTGGGAAGGCAGGGAACTGGGCAGCATTATTCCCATTTATTCCCATTTATTCCCATTTATTCCCATTTATTCCCATTTATTCCCCTTTATTCCCATTTATTCCTCCCGTGTCACCCACCCAGCCCTCAGCCCTGTGGTTCTCCTTGTCACTGATGTCCCTGCTTTGTCCCCAGGTGCCCTTCTCGGGGCGGAGGATGCACCACACGTGCCCGTGCCTGCCGGGGCTGGCCTGCCTGCGGACTCCCCATGGCAGATTCAGGTGCTTGCCCGACTTCAGGAAAGAAGACGTCTTCTTTTAGCAGGAAGTGTCCTGTACTACAAAGAGCCAGTCAGTATTTTCGTTCTCTCATTGTGACAAGAAAAGGGTGTTTGCCAGGGGAAACCCTTCTCCACACTTTCCTGCCTCACCAGCACCAGCTGGAGACAAGACGCTGCTGTTGTGGCCGAGGTTTTCAGGAGGGACTCGCAGGGGAGGATGCTTTCATTTTGGGGTAGCCAAACAACATCTGCTAGAGCAAAACTCTTTCTGAGAGCAGGGGCTTGACTGTTCCTGAATCATTTTATGGGCTTCATGGTTCTAGTTTAACCCCAGAATGAAAAGCTCCAAGTTTATTGCCAGTTTTGGAAAAATTTGGTCACGTTTCTACACTTGGGAATACCTGAACTGAGAGTTGTATAACTGTGTAGTGTGAAGCGTATGACAATTGCCAAAAGAACTGTATTTACATTGCATTTTTTATCTTTATTAATATAATTTTATTTGTAAGTTAAGGTAATGGTTTAACCAATAGATGTAGTTTTTACACTTTTAAAAAGTGGCAGGTGGAACCAAAGCATTTCAGTATTCAGAGCATTAAAATATTTTGTTATTTTAGTATTCTAAGATGAGAAGTTGTTGTTACTTGAATTGGTGTAAAACTACCTGATCGTCTCAAACTCTGTATTAAGATGTAGTTTATATTAAAGAAAAGAGGAACCCAGAAGTTTATTGTAATGGGCTGCCTGACTTCTTGTATATGTATCAATTTTGCTGTGCAAAAATTCTGTACCAGAATAATGGCAGTATATTATTTGATTTATTTTAATATTATAACATTATTTTGTCATTGTGGTTTTTCATTTTTATTTGGTGTAATCTGTTATCCCACACTTGATTCACCCAAGCTAGCAGAGCTCCTTATGGATAGCTTAGCAAAAAGATCATTTACCTCTGGCTGCTTCTTGGGAAACTTGGAGTTTACAAGGCATGAACTCCTCAATCAAGCTGCAGTTTCAGAATTTGGAGGAATCTCGGTGTAAATAGCACAAGAGGTTTTTCTTGGCTTGTGCCTTGAAGGATCAACTTCAGCCCAGCAAACAGAAGATCTGTGGGTTTTCTATGAAATACTGTGTGACTTCATATTTACTTGTCAGTCCCCAGAGCTGGAATTCCAACAGTTTGTGTGAGATTCACATGTTCCTTGCTCTCAGACATGCAAACATATGCTGGAACTGGAAAAGTGAAGTCATTCATCTTTCAACAATCACTGCTTTGCTGCTGGTGGAGGTGGGGGGGTTGGACAAGTGAGCACACTGTACCAAGGCCAGACTGGTAAAACTGGGAGGAGAAACATCCCTGTGAGTTACCAGGTACCTTCCACTGGGCTCCACAACCTTCCTGAGGAGACAGAAAAAAATAATTGGATTAGTTATTGCCAGATCCTCATGGATTCTGCAAATGTCAGGGAAATAAAAGTCTGGAGAGAGATTGTATCCTCCTGGCTGAAGGCAGCCCAGCCCCAGGTTACCACTCCAGGGCCTCTGTGTTTTGCCTCTCCCTTTGCAGCTGTGCAAGTGGTAGCAGGAGGAGAAAAAAAAAAAAAAAAAAGGACTGAGGTGCCACTAAAGGGTAATTTTACATCTGGTTTGCATTAATGTGATCAGGTACAAAGTACCTGTATTAGAGCTGAAGTCTCAGAGGGGCTCAACGCTAACCCAAAGGGCTGCTGAAAGGCTAAGTCATTTATTGAGTTCAAGGTGACATGCCAGCACTGCAGAAATTCCCCTAATCTAGATTTAAAACCAAACCCCAAGCCTGATTCTACCATTGTCACTGAACAGGAGGGCTCCCCAAACACCCTGTGCACCCACAAAGCCTGTGTTTGCAGAGGAGGGACACACTGGAAGTGTGGGGACTGCTTTTCTGGCCATCTCTGTCCCCATAAAACAAGCTCAATGCCATGGTCTTCAATTTACACAAAATCAAGAGGAAAAGCAGGAGCTGTCCAAATGTGCCTGTGTCCCATCTCTTGCTCCATTTTTTTAAATCAGAGCACAAAAAATGAACCACAGCAGGAAACAGTAGCCCTGCTCCTCATCTCCTGCTGGCATAATTCACCAGTGACTCCACTGCAGGCAGTAACCCTGGTTTCTATCATTGCAAATGGGTGGACGGTTATACCCAAGGACTGCCTCAGACCTGCCAAACTGAAATCCTAGGAGAGTTCATCAGACAAGAGCAGAGCAACTTTGTAGTTGTAATTTGTGCCAATTAACTTGTGGGATTAAGCATTTATCTGGGTAATGAGAACAGCCCCAATTACAGGAGGTCAAGGTTCACACCATCGAGAGCAGGTGGAGGCTCCTGTGTCCTGCAGACACTCCTGGACAGGGATGTGGATGGTGCAGATTTGAGAGATGCATTATCCCATCCTTGTCCTGGAGGGGCTTCTCCACGCCTCCCCTGATGATGTAGGAGAGATAAAGGCAAAACCTCACTGTCCTACATCCCCACTGTGCTCACTTGGCAATAGTTATCACGATTCCCCTTTTAGTAATTTAATTTCCATTAATTGACACTCACAATGGAGGTTAGTTGATTTGAGAGAATCGTTCTGGAAGGAAGATTAAACTCTTGCATCCCCATTATTTCCTAAACTCTGCCCTAATCAATTATCTTTTCTCCCATCCTAGGGGAGATTTCCTCTCGCAAGCACACCTGGAAAGTGCCTTTAATTTCTGACTGCAGTGGAAGGGGCTGGGAGGGCACCTTTTACCTTTGCTTTGTACTGATTATAGGCAAACCAACTATTTCCAGATGTGGATGGCCATGCAGTGCCCTCTGCTTTTCCCTGGAGCCAGCTTTTGTCTCAAGGAGCACAGCAAATGGCTCAAGATGACCCACAGAAAAAATGGCCAGCCTCAAGCCAGCCCTGACACAAAAAAAGTTTCCTGCAGTCCCCCGTGCTGCTCAGTTTGCCCCAGAATCACCCTGGAAATTATCTCAGGCCAGGGACAGCTTCCTCACCTGCCTTGAAGGAAGGGAAGGGGACTGGGCCTCACAGGAGAAATCAGATGAGAAAATAGAACAGAACCTGTGCAGCTCTGGAACCTCCCCTGGAGCTTCCTTAATGCAGGGGAAAAGCCTGATTCCCCACACCCACAGCTTGTGAAGAGAGAGGCTGGTTTAAACAATTCCCTTTATCCACTGCACTTAGATCTGTGCCAACGTGTGTTTTAACTTTATTAATATTGCAGTAATTTCATTATTAATAGAAATGCGTGCATTAATTTTTAATATTATATGAATATTGATATTACAGATATGCTATAGAATAATGTTGATATCCCACCACACTGGAGGCATTTCCATGTTTATTGCCAGATTTTGGGTTAGCAGAGAGGCCTCGCAGGAAAGGGCAGCACCACATGTAATGAGTTGCTGCCTTAATTTGATTACATGCTTATTAGGAAAGGGGAAGCAAGGTGTTTGGGGTTTGAGGGTGCACAGCTGGCTGAGCCAACACGCTCTTGTGAGCCTGGGGGACTGCAGGGAAGGCTCTGCTGCTGAGCACCAGCAGCCCCAGCTGAAACTCAGCTTCATCTGCATCCTCCTGCCCACAATTCACCCCTGGAAAATTCTGCCACTTCAAAAAAAAAAAACAGTGTTACAAGTCTTTGAGGGAGGAGGTGACACAAAAGTTAATTATCCTGCTTGTGTGGCAAAGGGGGAACTCAAAGCTGAATGGATCCATGTAGAAGAGACAGGTCACCCTAACCATCTAATGGTTTTAGAGAACTAGTAAGTGAAAGCAGATTGGCAGAAGGTAATTGTGGTGTTTGGGAAGGAAAAAGCAAAATATGCATACTTCCACAGAGAACACTTTAAGGTAAGAAAAGTGGTTATTCTTGGTATTGTTAATTTGCAGTGGGGTGGGAGATGTTATGCTTGTTGTGGCCCCAAAGCTCTAGTGTGTTTGATGATTGTTTAACATTCCTTGTTAAGAAGTACTTTGCTAATTTTCCTCATCAGCACAACCCACCAAAGCAAAGGGTGGAACCAGCGAGTGTGACCCCAGACTGAGGTCCTTGTTTGTGCCTCCCCCTGCCCCAGTAGCTCTGGGATGTGTTGTTTCTGCACAGATGGATATTCAAAAGAAACAGAAGGTGCTAAGAATCCCTTGATTTAAACAAGATGTCTCAGGAATTTGATCTCGTCAATGTGTAACATGTTTTCCAGAAGGAATTAGAAAATTGCAGGAAGAGAATAAACTGTGCAAATGCAAGAGGATTTTGATAACAGCAAAATCAATGTGCCTCTCTCTGTTAGATGGATATGAAATGGCAAACCAGCAGGGGTACAGTCGTTAGACTGATCAATAATTCTGAGCGCAGGAATGGAGATGAATTTAATGCACATCAGCAAATCACCTGTGGTTTCTCAAGGAGAGTCTTGAGCGCAGGCAGACTCAGCCTAGTGCAGTAGGATAAATTCCAGTGGCCTGGCAGGGCACGCATGTGACACGTCTGCCTTGGAGGATGGTGGCAGCCTTTGGGTCACTCTGCCTGGTCATCAGGGCTGGGAAAGGCTGCAGCTGAGTAATCCTGGTGCACTGAAGGGAGGAGGACGGATGGCGGCTTGTTTTGTGACAAGGAGCACAATGCAGGGTGACAGCGAAGTGTGCAGGAGAGGAGGAGAGAGCAATATAACTACAGAGGACAGGTGAAAACCCCCCTGTGGCAGGGGTTTCCCAGTAATCTGACTGTGAGCAGCTTAGTGGGGCGGAAAATGAAGGCAAGCACAATGTCAAAAGCAGAGAAATTCTCCTCTGCAAAACCTGGGAACCTCTGTGTGCGTTAATTGTGTGCCAGGAGTGCCCAGAGCACCCCAGACTGAGTCTCCAGTGTCCAGTGGCACCAGATATCATCATGTTACAGGCGTGTCCCTGTCCCCAGGAGTTGACAAATCTCACAGATCATGCAAAGCAGCTGCCTGTGCTGTACTCAGGGTGTGCCTGCCCCGCTGCAGCTGGGATGCACTGCTGTCCTTGCCCTGCAGCCCAGCACAGGGTACAGGAAGGGAGGGCCAGGGGCCCCTGTGGGGCTCTGCACCGCACTGCCTGGGCAGTGAATCTCTTCCTAGGCTGGGAATCCCACCAGGGCTCCCAAACTCTGTTGCCTTGCCTCTGCCACAGCATCCTAACACACGGAAAGGATTAAATCTGCTTTTTAAGCACAATGTGGCTTTGTAAATCCCAAGGCAGTAACGCAGTGCAGAAGCAGACTAAAAATATGGCCTGGTTCCAGCCCAGCGGGCAGGGCTGGCTCTTCTTTATTTGCTTTTTGTCCTGCACATGTGAGTGCACTCATGCCATTTCACGCAGAGATTTGTGGGCTCTTTCACCACAAATGGGCAGATGTGGCTCTTGCTGCAAGGAGTCTGCAAACCAGCAAAGCTGATATTAATTCCAGGGGTGCAGGATTCATCCTTTATTTACTCCTCCAGGCCACATGGGAGCCCAGGCAGCAGAGCACAACTCTGACCTCTTTCATGGGACTAGAAGGGTCAGCTCAGGGAAAATCATCGGTGAGGCAGCTGGAAACATTCTCACTCTTTCCCCAAATTTCACCACATCCTGTAAAATTACTAGGTTTTAAATTTTTTCCTCTCCAGTTTATTTTCTCACCTTGACAGAAAGGTTCCCCCACCCCTTCAAATCCAACAGCAAAATTTCCGGCCGTGGTGCTGTCACAATTCCAGCTCCCTTCCTACTCTCATTAAACTCTCCAAAGTCGCTAACAAACCTTTCACACATTGCAACAGAGCCTTCAACTCTTTGGATTTGGTTTACATCCACACTTAGGCTCAGACAGATATTGCACAAACAGTAAGAAAAGGTCTGTCTTGCTGAGTATTTAGGATCTACTGGGGAGGAAAATCATTGCCAAGCCCTCTGTCCCCACTGGCAGCTCTGTGGCAGGTCCTGTTTAACATTCTTTCTGCAGCCCTCCTCACGGCCCTGCTGGGCCACACTTTGGTGATGCTCAGCCCAAACACGTCCCTCCTTGCTTTCACATCTCAGCTCCAGCCTGTGGTGCTGGCTCCTTGGCTCTGGTGCCCCTGGAGTCACTGCAGCTTGGCTGAACATCTTCCCTCTTCATCCTCCCTTCTCCACCCCCAGAAGTCTCCTGGGGCTCTGCTGGAAGTGGCTCCCGGGGGCAGCTCTGCCCTGGGGGCACCCAGAGCTCTGAGGGACCTGCTGTGTGGTGTGAGTGTGCAAAGCCTAATGAGGGAGGGGAAGGAAGAAGCCCAGTTGATTTACTCGACTATCAACGTTTTCCTTTCCAGCACCCTCCTGCAAGTGCTCAGTGACAGATGGGGACAGATTGAGTGGCTCGATGCAGTGAGGTAATATTCCACTATATCATTCCTCTTTCTCTCACTGTCAGAAGGCACTCAGACTTCAGCCCTTCCTCTGAATCTTCCTGTGTTTCCCTCTTTAATGACAAAGCCATTTTAGCTCTACCTCTGCTAAAATTTCTGAGAGAAGCAAGCACTGCTGTGCCATGATATCATATGCCATGATAAAATGGGTGTTGTAAACCAGTTAGCAAAAGGAAGGGGTGAATCACGCTGAGACAGAGAGGGTTCTGGTGCTGTTTACTGGTGTTTCTGATCTTTCTCTCACCTGTGTGCTGAGGCTGAGCCCCAGAGCAGGGCCCTGGCAGGGCAGGCAGGCAGCAGGCTCCGGGCAGGTGTGCCGTGGGCAGGCGCGCAGGCTCACACCGCACGTCTCACAGATGGAAGATCCTTCTTTTTTTTCCCTCTGGATGATTTGTTCCAATGGTTAATCATCCTCACACAAACACAGGATTATTTTTTTAATGACATACCAGTAAATAACATTCAAAAACTTTAGGATGGGCTTTCTCTCCACGGGGCAATCTCTTGACTTCTGCCTACTCTATGAATGCCATGATGACTGCCTAAAATTAGCTGTGACTTCACAGCTTCCCTGTGCCCTTGCAAGACTAGCTTTGAACTTGAAAGCCTCCTACACAAAGTGCTTTGTGCTATCAACCTGGTCACGGCAGACGAGGAAAATGTGGCACTGAAGACAGTGGCCTCCCGATAAATACATCCACAGTACAGCCATGCATGACTCGAGATCAAAGACAGAGTGCAAGTGCTGAGGTCATTAAACATGAATAGAAATACAGAAATGCAACAGCTTGCATGAAAGGCTGAGCTTGACTTTAAAGTGATGAAAGTTCGTGTAGTCAGCGATTGTTCACCCGTGATAATGCTCTTGCCATCAGTGGTTCTCTGCGTTAGAAAGGTGAATAACTAATCATTCTTGGGATAAGGCATCGAGGTGTGGGGCACTTAATGACTTGTGCCAAGTGAAAATAGGCTCGGAGATGTTCAGCATCAGCAGCTCTAGGGAAAGGCAGAGTGCCACAGATGTCAAGTAGGAAAATCAGCTCCCAGTCACCAACTCTACATCTGATGGATGAGTAAGGATTTACCCCACACAGGTCCTTCAGGAATGACATGGCATCAGAGGTCACCAGCATAAAAGGAGCTTTGGGGTAAGATATCCATAGGCTCAGCCCCAGCCCACCATGACTCAGCACCAGCTTTTAGGAGACCATCTTCACGCATGGTCTTTCTCAGATGGCTGCATTTCTTTAACATGTCATATATTTTTTAATATTCTGAAGCATAAGAGCATCATAGCATGGGAAATGCTTCCTGGTTCCTATCACAATAGAGTTAATTATAGCCTGTGCAGTGTTTTGAGCAACTACAAAGGAAGCTGTGCTAAAATGATGACTTTAGGAAACTTCTATTAGAAAACAGCCCCCCTGCCATGTTTCTAATAATTTTTTGATTAGCAGCATAACTATCTAATAAGGTTTCTGGGGTATTCTGATACTGTGTGGAATGATCCAGTCTGCAGCCTGAGCTAATGAAGTGATACTTAGCGCTGCATTCTGCCAATATGTGTCTGTTGCTCTGTCTGGAACCACTTCCCTCAGGGCGGTTTGTTGGCAATTCTGAGCGAGTGCAGGTGCCTCCAAAAAGCAAGGTGACTGTGCTTAACCGTGTGGGGTGAGTGGCAGAGCTCCAGCCACATCCTTTTCTGGGAAGAGAGGCTTTAAAATGCCAGCTTTGCTCTCCTCTGAGCTGCACACAGTGTGTCCCAGGGCAGTCCCACAGCATATGGCAGAGCAGCCTTCTGAAGATGGAGCTGTACCACATCCAGGTAGAGCCTTAGGAAAGAACTGTTGCTATCAGACTAAGCCAAATTCCTGCCCTTTTCCTCGAGGCTACTGCCTTCACACCATTTTGGGAGGCAGCTTTGCCTCCTCTGTGCAGACCTGGTATTGGAAAAGCAAATGACAGCTTGCAGCTACACATCCCCTGCTCATCCTCCACCTCTAGCACAACCACAGAATGAGACCTTTACCCAACAACATAATTTGTCTGAGGCCAAACGTTTCAGCTCCTTTCCTAGCAAACTCTTTCCAAGTCTAACAGCAGAGCTACAAGCACCCCAGAGTACTGCAGGCGCCGAGTGCTGTAAATCAGAGATCATCTTAGCTGCTGACTGGGGTTTCAGACCAGTGCCATTTTTCAAGCTGGCCTGACATTTAAGTCTATACTAAAAACCTCCACTGACTTCAAGATTTTGACTGGAAAAGCTTGTAAGGAATGTGTTAAATACCTGGTGAGTGAGTGAAGATGCCAGCAGCAATCAAGATTTCTCTGGAGCAGCTCTCAGCACAACTGCAATCCCTCACCACAGATATGCAGAAGCAGCAAGCTGTGACCTGTGAGCCACACTGTGAAGAATCTCTGGGGGAGATGATATTGGTATTTCCTGTGGTACTCAGCACTTGTGGTGCCCAGAATATGGGAAACTATCCTGCAGCTGCCTGGAGGGGTGGAGAGAAGATTGAATGTCCGTTCTGGTGAGGCACAGGTCAGTGGAAGAGCTGGCAGAGCCCTGCTGCTGTGCAGCCCATCAAACCTTGAGTACTTTGTGTTTTGGTCCGTGGGGATGGGAAGAGGGGTTCAAACCATCTGAGTTTTTGCAAGAGAGCCCAGGACTTGTACAAGCAGCAATAGCTTCTCACTTATTATTATGGGAGTAATTATTAACACCCAGCTCTCATTGAGTCTCAGCCATTGGCACTTCTGAGTTTTCTCACTGAAAGCACTCTGGTTTTTGTGGCATGGAGGATTTACAGCCACACCTCACAGTCCCAACAGCAGCAGCCATGTATCCCTATGCTCATTCCATTCCCCCCACCATTATTTCTCTCTTTTTGTTTTTTTTTAATCCAGAACAGGTTTTCATCCTCCCTGACACCCCTTCTCTGATCTTGGTCAAAGCATTTAATCTCTGTGACCCACTTTCCCTATATGCAGACTAAAGGCTGCTATGAGAACATGTGAATGCTGTGCTTTGGAAGTTTTTTTGCTTTTTTTTCCCAACTTTCTTATATTTTCTCAGATTTCAAAAGGAATATTTATCCTCCTGTGCTTCTCCAGCCCTTTCTAATTTTCCTTATTTTCCTGGTGCACTCTCAGCCAGCAAAGTGGTGTTTGTTGGTGATCTGGCACTGAATACTCCTTAATTTTCTGCTATGTCCTTGATATTTAGTTTCACATCTTTTGGAATGAAGCCCTATTGTACTACACCCATCTAAACCCTGAATTAAAGCAACTGGAGTTCCTTCTCTTTTGTACTACCACAGCCAGGATCATAATCTGACTGACATCACAAGTACCTAAAATATAAAATTAACTTCAAACACTAACTTCAAACAGCACTGATTTTGCCCTCAGAGTATATCAGGAGTCCTGAGACAGCCCTGGAAGCTGTGTGCAAGCAAAAGGCATGGTATACTGATAATTTTTTTTCTTTTTTTTTTTTCCTGTATGCTTGGCTGAATCTGGCTGCCACTGACGGGTGAGAGCAAAGCACCCGTTATCTTCAGGAGATAAGAGCCAACTCACCCATCTCGTGAGGGCATCACTGAGCTGGGGGATGCCTCTGCACTGGGGCTGGCATTCAATAAAGCAGCACTGCTTGATAAGCCAAGCCTAAATAAAACCATCAGGTCACCCAAAGGTGAGTTTTCATCCCCCGCGTATACGACTCACTCTACAACTTGTGCTCATTTTTCCTTGAAGTGAAAAATCTGGTCCCTGCAGCTTTTAAGGAGGTTTTAAAATAACTATTTTCCCATCTCTATGGTTTAAATAGAATCATAACCATACTACTTATAGCCTGGAAGAGAGAGAGAGGATGCAAAAATATCAGACATTTTTAATAGAGTAAAGAGAAGGAAAATATTGGCTTGGTTACCAGCAGGGTTAGGAAAAGGACGGCAAGATCTGAGTTACAGACCACAGGCCCCACTACGTAGGCAGCTTCTGAGGGAAATATGAAAAGTTCCAAAAGTTGGAATCCTGCAGAAAAGAGCTAAAAGTAAATTGGGGTGTAAAGTATACTTGGAACACAATTCCCAGCAACAGCATCCATGCCTTGCCCCAGTCTTTTAACACAGCTCTACCCCATTACTCTCCAGGACTCACTAAGCTACCATCTGATATTTCAGCCTGAAAATATAATTAGCACTGAAAACCAGCTGCTGCTGTGCTCTGAAGTGTGCAACAGCTTTCCTTCTGTACCCAGGTGCATTTTCAAAATGCTTTAGAAGGTTTAGAAATGATCATTAAGTCCCTCTTTATTTTAACGATACCCCATCCATTGTCATATTTCTGAGCCCAGTTCTGGCAGCATTGGTATGCAACTGTACCAAGAAAACTCAGATTGCAACATTCTGCTTATGCACTGCAGGAAAGTCTGCCTTTCTGGTGTCCAAATCCCAGCTGGGGGTGGAAAACAAGACTTAAACCAAACCAGGAGTTCCACCTCATTTCATTCCCTGCCTCAATCTCCCACCTTTGCCCTCTTCCGATCTGCCATGTCTTTTCTGTGCTCCCTTCACAGCCACAGGACAGTGACTTATTTCTCAGTTGGTGTCTAGCAATTTTGGACTACTCTATACAGAAATACTCAGCAGACGCAGATTTTTTCACATAAACTGAGGTTGTATCCTTGCCATTTTGTGTGAGACTTGCTCCAGAGCACATGTTTGTTAAATGTTACATGATCCATCAGAAAGGGAAGCACCTTAGGGACAGCTTGCTCTGAGATAGCTAAGAAGTTGAGCCAGGATCCTGCCATCAGCTTACTGGTTAAAACACTTGCAGAGATGTTTTTGTAGATCAACAGAGCAGGTTAAAATGCCATACTTAATAAATGTAAGCTTCCCACTAAGAATATAGTTTATAAATGAGTATGGTATTGACCAAGCCACAGTGTTAAAAAACTGCTTTGCCAACTGAAATTAGCCATCCACAATTACAAACTCTTTCCTATCAACAACAGAGAAGCAATTAGCTACAACAGAAATTTGGTTTCAGCAGACACAAAGAACTGTGCCATTTAAACCTGTTGCCCATCATGAATTTAAGTCTTCTTAAAAATAGCTTTAGTCACTTTTATTGGTATAAACACCTAAATTGAGATCTAACAGCAAATAAGGATTGTGCTTGTCCATAATAACCTCAGCTGTGAAATCTACTCAGACACAAGACATACAACCTTCCACATACACAAGTTATTTGTCAGCAAAGCAGAATGCTGCCATTCTGAAACAATTACATACAGTAAAGGTTTTCAATATTTTATTAAAGAAAACAGTCAAAATGTACAAGTATTACCCAGGTTTGTAGATAACTTCCTATAAAGGCAGTAAAATATGAATTTCAATCTAGGTTTTAAAAACTGCTATAGTTGCTTATTTTTAAAGTTGGTATTTTAAAATCACGTTTCACAAATAGTTCTGAAATATTACCAAATGAATAGTGCAACAAGAAAAATTGAAATTAGTTCTACACTGTTTGCATGTCAAGCAAAAGTTATAACTAACGGCTTCAAATACTCAAACCATTTGAGAATGAATGAACCCAACAGCTCCCACCAAAACTGACTTCTGACCACATTAGGAATGTCCTCTTCATGTTCTTCACTTAAAATCAAATAATAATAATAAAACAACACCTTTTGAGGTCATCAAAAATAACTTTAGTATAAAATTGTCTTGGCCCTTATCAAATATTACATGAGTAAAATTGTTAAGCCTTTATCAAAACAGACAGGAATAGGGAAACAAAAAAATTGTCATGGCCTTAATCCGTATCTGTTGGAATCATGTTTAGAAACGTTAGAAGCAAGACCAGAAACTCGGAGCCCTGTTTTGTTTTTAAAAACCACACAATCACAAAGAAAAAAAACCAGCTTCTTACTGCCTAAGGTTTGGGGATGTTCTGCTCAAGTACCTGTTCCCATAGACAGCAACCTGTTATGTTCTGAAGAGAGCATACGCAAAATATAGAAAAATAAATAAAATAGCTTCTTACAGCCTAAGGTTTGGGTGCTGGGTGGTGGTTTAGTATGTCCCCCACAGGTCACACTCTCTCGAGCTCATATGCAGAAACATGGAAATTTATATCCATCTTTCTTTTTTAGAAAGAGAAAAGCCCCCCTTACATCCCAAAGCTCTTGAGATCGCAAAGGATGGTGCCCTGGGTGCTCTGGATGCTTTGGCAGCACGGGAAGTGGGCTCGGAGACAGACCCTGAGCTCCTTGTTGAAGATGAAGCAGAGGATCGGGTTGACCCCTGCCTGGGCAAACGTCATCCAGACGGAGGTGGTCAGGTACACCTGGGGGATGGAGCTGGCCTTAATGAAGACCCGCAGGTAGCAGGCCACAATGTAGGGAGACCAGAGCAGCAGGAAGAGCAAGGTGATCATGTAGAACATCTTGCAGAGCCTTTTCTCCATCTTAAACTCCTCCAGCACCAGCAGCCTCTTGATCTGGCTGTGGGTGGCCTGCCTGATGCCCACGAGGGTAGGCGGCGTGGGCCCCCTGCCAAAGCCAGCCGTCCAGTTCGCGGCCGCCTGGCCGGTGGCTCCCGGCCCGTGGAAGGTCCAGTTCTGGCTGATGGCCGGTACCAGCTGGGCCGGCTTCATCTTGCGGTGGCCGTGGATGAAGAAGAGCAGCTTGATGTAGACCAGGTGGGTGGCGGCGATGACGGCCGCCAGCATGAGCATGAAGCCCAGCGTGTCGTTGGCCTTGACGTAGCGGTGCTCGAAGATGCACTGTTCCTCCTCCCGGATGAACTTGTAGGTGCCCACGTCAAAGACGGGGGGAAAGGCCATGGCCATGGAGAGGGTCCACACCATGCACACCACGGCCAGGCAGGTCCAGCCCGTCATGCGCTTGGCGTAGAAGCGGTGATGGGCGATGGCCATGTAGCGCGTGACCCCCACGCAGAAGAGCAGGAAGGCGGCGTGGAAGCAGAAGAGCACGGCCAGGAAGGCCAGCACCTTGCAGCTGAGGGGCCCGTGGGGCCAGGCGGCCCCGCTGCGCACCGACAGCATGACGAAGGGGAAGCAGGCGAGCGAGCGGAGCCCGTCGGCCAGGCAGAGGTCCAGCAGCAGGTAGTAGGGCGCGCGGTGCAGGTGCCGGTCCTTGAGGATGAGCCAGGCGAAGAGCACGTTGCCGGCCAGGCTGACGCAGAGGATCAGCCCCAGCGTGGCGAGCTTCAGCCCGGAGGCGCTCAGCAGGCCGCCGGCGCTGGGCAGGTGCGGGCTGCTGCTGCTCCCCAGCTCGCTGCTGTTCGCCATCGGGTCCTTCCTCCACCTCCTCCTCCTCTCCTCCTCCTCCTCCGCGCGGGCAGGG
>VXBU01000018.1:11130-22453 GCA_013400315.1 Bombycilla garrulus | reverse complement strand
GGCGGGGATGCCCTGCATCCCCTGACGGAGGAGCAGCGGAGCGTGATGCCGTTCACAGCTGGTGGAGACAGGGTATCTGAGGGTAAGACAGGTGTGTATGTGCCCATATACACTCGTATTGGTACCTATGGCATATGTATTGGTTCAGTATAGCCGCACATCAGGGATCCACCCGTGTCACAGCCACCGGTGTGCTTCTGCTACATTTGGCCATACTAAATGGCCATTTAACTTCCTGCTCATGAGCAAGGCAAGTCCAGCAGCACCTGTTGCAGTGCAGTGTCCAGGTGTGCTGTCCCTTGCTGGGCAGGGGGGTTTGGAGGGGAAGGAGGCTTGCAGCGAGCTCACACGGCAAATGTTTCAGTGTGAACATCAAAGAAAAGGTGCCTCTGCAAGTCAGGAGCCTGACATTTGGGTTCCTAGTGGAACTTGTCATTTGGGGTCTGACTGGGCTTCTTAAGAGGATCAAACAGGATGTTCTCCATGTTTCTGTGTTGTTCACAGGCTTACCAACTCCCAGACTTGGTTACACAGTACCCATGGAGGGCTGGGCAGGCTTTGTGAGCTGGATAAACCACATTTGACCCAACTGGCACAGAGCATCTGCTCATGCACCTGTGCTGTTGGTGCAGGTTTACAGTGGGCAGTTTTAGTAGGCCAGTGAGACGCAGATCCTTGTCCTCTCTCTCCCACTTTGCCATCCTTGAATATGTAGGGCAAGGCCTCTCTGCGTGCCTTGTAAGGCACGCACCAACGCACGGCCCTGGGCTCACTGGAGATGCTAATGCAATTATCGTACTATTACTGAGTTTCCTTCATGGCCTCTTGTGAAGGACACATCTGAAATCCTTTTTGAGCATTCTATTAAAAGCCATCAGTAAATTCAGCGTTATTCCAGAAACTGTAGCAGTTAAATCATCTGCAACAGCCCCAAAAGTGAAGGTTGGTGGAGCATCTTTTGAGCAGATCTTTCTGGCTGGTTTCAGAAAGTCTCTCTGGACGTAGTGGGGACCAGGCTCTGACCCTGATTGTGCCACCAGATGTCCAGAGTAGCTCTGCTGAACTCCTGGCATTTTAACAGTGGTGAACCAAAGCCAGACTTTGGCCCAAAGATTAATTGAGGGCAATTTGTATCACACAGGACTTCATTTGCCCCTGGATCTGGTTTGTGTCCGTTATTTATTGCAGTGTTAGGAGACCAAAGAAATCCTGAGAGGGGGAAAAAAAAATAGATGGTAGATAATTGAGGCTGCTTTTTGCTTCCTACAAGTGCATCTGAGCTGTTTTCAGTTGTTAGGTTTCTCATTTGCACCGAAGTTTTACTGTGACAGAGAATTGCCCACGGGTTGTTCAGTGCTTTGTGCAATTTTCCAGGCGTTTCTCACATTCGTGCAGCGACTCCAGTGCCGGGTTCGCGGTGTGCCCTCGGCAGCCCTGGCCACTCTCTCAGGAGCGGTGGCTTTGTGGGGGAGCCGGGACACCGCGTGTGTCGCTGGCCCCGGTGCAGCACAGGAGCCGGCTCTGCCACGGCAGGCTGCCAGGAGCCGGTGTGCTTTGCCAAACGTGAGTACGAGGATCGATTGTCCTTGGGGGCATGAGGCTTTTCAGAGGAGCAGAGGAGCCCTTATGGCCCGAGTTAGCGCTGCGATCTCCTCCATCAAGTGAACAAAAGGGAATAGCACACCTGCTTCCCTCCTCCGCTCCTGCGGGAAGGGTTTCTCCTCTCCCTGAACGCTCGCCAGCGCAGCTGAGCTGGCTCAGGAGCTGCCGTAATTCACTGCTATCTTGCCAGGCCAGCAGCAAATTGCTAGCTCATCTTTCTTCCACCTGTAGCGAGAAGAGAGCCGGCAGGGAATGGTGTTTCATCCATTTTCCCAGGGCTGCTTCCCTGATGAGGCTGTTATATAGTGCTACAGGAGGTGTGAGCCTGGAATTTGGCTGGCTGAGAGATGTGACACTGAAGGGACAGCCAGAAGGAATGGAGAAAATAAGGGGCAGGCAGGGGGTTAACAGTCTTTATATGAGCAGAGGCCTGGCCTCCCAAAGGGGCTGACCTGCCATCACACCCACCAGGATAACTGTGCCTCTTAGTTACACCCTGCCAGGAGAACAGCCCTCCCTGCCCCACCTGCGGGACCCCACACAGGCAAGACAACACCAATTCAGGCTGCTTCACGTCTCCTTACATCAGACCCATCAACTTCAGACAAGTTCCTAGTCCAGATTCAGTCTCAGCTTGGACATTAGGGCCAGACTTACAGCATTTGACTAAAAAATAAAAAATAGGGTATTTTGTAACCCCTTTGCAGATGTGCTCAGGAAGCTCTTCCCGCCTGCAGGGACTGTGGTGCCTGTGGAAGTGTCAAGCACTGAGAGTCAGAAGGAGCAGCAGGGACTGCTGCATCCCCGTGGCACAGCCTTCATCTTCAGTGCTGCTTGGGCCTGCCAGGTGTCTGGCCCCAGCCAAGCAGGGACACCTCTGGTGTACCCCTGGACACTGAAACACAGAGCTCCTTCCTCCAGTGTCCTGCTGGGGGCTGGAAACACTGTGTGTCCATTGATTGGGGCATAGCCAGATAAAAGCCAGAGCCATCGCAGCGGTCATAGGGAGCAGGTAATTCCCAGAGATTGTAATGAGAGTCTTAAGCTTTCCTTTCTCCCTTCAATCACTTCCCCAAAACGAGTTTAATGAAGAGCTATTCTCTGCCTACAAAATGGTGCTGCACAAGCTAGATGGATTCCTCTGACCTTTCAGTGTGCTCTACTTGAATTGGCTGCCTCTTCATGTTCTCCTCTCACTGCCTTGAACAGGAAAGACAGCTGAAATAGGCACTCTTACAGCAAATACTGCGGCATATTGCCTTCCTTCTATCAGTCACTGGTGTGCTTCCTGAATCCTTACCTATTTATTATTAGTGGTTTTATTTGTGTTCCTGTGGCTGGGAGCTCTGCATAACATTTTTGGAAAGAGAAGTATCCTGTACCCCTGTAACAGTGTGGTAGAAATCAGTGTTGTCCATGGTGTGATGTAAGGGAAGAAGAAGGAAATGTCTGGACATGCCTGAAGGACAATCCCTGAGCTCCACCATGCTGACACACCACGGGGAAGCAGGACAGGTGAGAGCAGTCAGCCAAAGCGATTTTGCTGTCGTAGATAATTCAGGCAAGGAAAAGTTTTCAGGCTTTGCAATCAAGGAGGTGGAAAGGTCAGTCTGGAGCAAAAAGGGATAACAGAAGCTTGAGTTGGATCTGGCACAAAAAGATTAAAGGTCCTCCTTCCCAGCTTCCTGTAATTCCCAGAAAGCTCTCTGGATGACACTCATTATTTGTGTTATCCTTGCACCTTGTGGAGTGAGTCAGGGACCAGGGTGCTACACAAGCAAAACAAAGAACTGTCCTTTTGCCAAGGAAACTTAAAATCCAACAGTGCAATGGGAGAGAGAGCTGCTAAGAACCGTAGAGAAGGAGGAGAATGAGCAAACCATGAGGTTGCAGCCCAGGGAATGGCATAAGGGTGGCTATCAGTCATCCCTGGAAGGGGAGGAGGGAGTGTCAGGAGCTAATGAGGTGGGTTTGTGGGTGTTTACAAGGATCATGGTAATAGTTTGTGGCAATGACAGAACAGAAGATGACACATTAAGGTAACATTTGGGCACTGGGTAATGTGAAAACAGCGGGAGAAGATTAAAATCTACAAAATTTACAGTACTGCCCAAAATAACTGCTCTGCACAGGAGCCATGCTTGCCTTCTGTAACCAGGGCACAGCCATGGTACTTGCCACTGAAATGAAGACAGATTTAAGCAATGCTGGCAAACCTCCACCCTGCCTCTTGCTTGCAGAGGATCCAGCTGTCAAGCTGGGGATGGGGCATTGGGCACTGCCATCAGGCTGGGAAGGGCCAGCAGAGCCCAGATCTGTGCTCAGCAAAACACTAATGAAAGATTTTGGATGTGGTTTTGCTCCCACAATGATTAGCACAGTGGTGCAAAATGACACCAGAGTGGATGGGACTATTAATGTCACTGCTGAGTCCTGATTTCCTGGATGGCAGCAGAGGATCTGCAGGGGAACAGTCACAGAGCTCTGTGACAGAGAGGTATCTGACAGCTAGCGATCACATCTTTCAGGGGCTTATTCCTGGCTCTTTAATACTTCATCTGCTCTCTTGGGGAGGGAGGACGGAAGAACGGAGGAGTATATTTGGCACAGCAGGGAAGTGGACTCGGGTCTTTTCCATCCCTTAGTGCTGTGCTGTTGCAGGGGGAGAGAAAGCCTCCTTCCACAGCAGTACTAATCCTCCTCCACAGCAAGATGAACGTTTTGAACTTGAACAACTCCTCTCATTTTTCCCCCATGTGATTGTGAGTCAGGCTGAGCTTCTCTATTCTTCTCCATAATTGAGTAGGAGATTATTTTGACTGGAAATAACCAGACACAGGTATCATGGCTGTGAAAGCCTCCATGCATGCCACTTGCTAAAACTTCTGTAGCCTTCTGCAAAGGGACCCAGTCTTTAAAGGCTTTGCTCAATGGAGAGGGAAGAAAAGCAGAGGGGAAGAATAGCTCCTTCCTGCTCACTTCTATCACTGTCTCTGCTAAACTTAACCTGCCGAATTGTTGGTGACACACTGTTCTTCAGAAGCAGCTCCTTTGTGGAAGACCTCCCCTGTGACACAGGGAATAGCTGCTGTGAGACAGGAAATATCCCTGACATGATGGCTTTCTACAGGAGCCCGTAACTGCGATCCAGTCCCGTGGACGTGCCGAGATAGTTACGAGAAGCCATTCCTTTAAAATCTCCCCAGGCACAGATTTTCCTGTCCTTCTCTTCCTGTATCCATTGCTGTCTCCCGTGGGATGCAGGCCAGCTGCTTGGGTAGCACTCCCAGCCCTGTGTCCCAGAGGCAGTGAGTGATGGAGGAGTGCAGGGCAAGCGAGAAGCAGATGCAGCGTGAGGCTGTGTCAGGGCACGTGGCTTCCTCCGCTGCCATGGCAGGGGATGCTGCCAGATGCTGGCTCTGGCTCCTGCTGGGTACCAGGGAGGGGGGTGCAGCCTCCTGGCAGGGCTGAGTTTTAGCTACACACCCTCCTCCCAGCAAAGGCAGACACTGAGGAGCATTTCACAGGATCAGGCTTTCTCCAGTTTGTACATAAGTGGGATTGCTTCAGGCTATTGAACCAGCCTGCCGCACACCAGCCAAGCCCAGAAGTTTTATCTGTGCTGTAGCGAACTCAAGCCACTGCTGTTCCGCTTGTGCATGTAATGTCTCAGCTGCTTGCTGAAGAGCTAATGAGCTTTTGGGGATACATGGGTGCTATAAACTCCTTAGGCCAGAGATAAGCAGCTTATTGCCTTTAGGAGCACTGCCAGCCCATGGCTCTGCGGCTGTGGTGCTTCTCAGGCCCAAGTTCCTCATTAGCAGGAGAGCTGTAAAGTCTGAAATAAGTGTGTTCCTAATTACATGTGCGTGCTGCAGCCATCTCCACAGGGTGAGGAAAACCCAGACAGTGGGACAGGCAGGCTTTACACACTGTTGTCACATCTCCCTGTGTGTGTGACTTCAGCCCTCACAAAGCACATTCCCTGAACTGAGGCTGTCTCATCTGTACAGGATGAATCCACCACCCTCATCACAGCAGAATGGCCTTTGGCACCCAGCTGGAAATTCACCATGGACAGTGTGGGCACCTTCAGAACAAAAGGTGGCTATGTTGGTCATGAGCCAAATTATTTCCATTGCTATCCTGTCTTTGCTTTTGGGTAGACCTACTGCAAATGTCCATCTAGAAAATTGAATGGACAAATTAAGAAATGGAGGTAATGCACAACTGAAAGTTCACTTGCAAAGCCACTGTGAAGGCAAGTTTTTATTTTCTTTGTATGATTTCAGCCCTTGCTGTTCTCCACTCGTTGTCTGCAATGTCTACCATCAAAAGCAATCCCATTGCAACTGGCCAACAGGCTGAGGTTGCATCCTAGTAAATGCTAGAGAGAGCCTTCAAATCTGCTTGGCTAGTCAAAGCATCTCCATCCTTTCTGTGTATTTTATTTTTTTCCTCCCCTTTTACCCAGGTATAAAGTAGCCAAACAGCTCTTTCGAGGCATAACTAGGAGCAGAACTTGGTATGCAACTCTCAAATTTTTATTCAGTTGCTCTCATTGGAGCAGTTTTGGAATTAATCTAGTCATCAGGGAGAGTTATTGGAGGTGCTGGAAGCGCCTTCTGATACCATCTTTTAATTTGTGTAGATAAAATCTGAAATCTGATTTCTTTGCTGCTCCATTGTCCTTAGATGTTACCTTTCCTGTTGGTTTACACTGTGCAGAGCTCAGATGAAGCCAGAACTACTCCCTTATTTCGGCACTCTGTGCCAATGGATATCCTCTCCTTGCCTATGGCCCCTTCCCCTCACAGCTGGTGGCAACGAAGGGATGAGCAATGTAAAACCTTTGGTGTGACTAAAACTGTGAGATTTCACTGCAGTGAGAGCCCATGAACACTGCTGGAATGCTAAATGCACAGTTAAATGGGTGTTGTCTGTTGAGATAACACCCTGGCTGGGGTGTTGGAGTGGGATGATGATCCGGCAGCGCTCCCTGACTCCGGCAGGTCAGCTCAAGGCTCTCCACCAGCGCTGCTGGAGCAGCACCGACAGCTCAGCACTCTGCCTGGAATGCAAATCCAGCCATCACCACGTTCATGCTCATGGGCTGAAAGTCACTAACTGACCCTTCTCTATTTAAATCACTTCTTCAACAAAGGCATTCTCTCATCATTTAACTTTGAACTGTAGGAATAGCACATTAAAAGGTTTTTCAGTTTTAAAGTGTTGGTGGGTCTCAACCAACTTTGTGGGCTAAGTAAAGCGTGAGAAACATTTTTTCAGCAGACTATCCTATCAGCTGAGCTTTTAAGGCAGAATGATGAAAAGGAAAATATTCTTTTAATAGTGCTTTCTCTCTGGTAAAAAGTCTTGCTAACTTGTTGAAGCAGAGCTTGGAATAACAGATGAAAACTGTCAGAAAAGCTGTGATGTACTTTGGATCTGTGTGAAAATTGTGACCAAAATCTCAGTCTGCCCAAAGCCTGAGTTATGTGCCAAAATGCCCCAGGATTCCTTAGATCATCATGCAAGTTGATAAAGGTAAGAGCTTATTTGTTTAGTGTTTGGTTTATTCTCAGGAATTTCTTTTGTGCAAAGGGTTTTTCTTTGGAAGGGCTGGGTCATTTCATTTATTTGGCCTTTTGCCTTTACATTTAATCTAACAAAGTTCACTTCAATGATGCAGGCCTGATGAGGAAAAACCTCCCAGAGTTGTGTTAAACCTGAAATCTCCATACCTGACAGAAGCAGGGCCTTTTGGGAAAATCCAGCAGGATCCCACATTTTTTTTGAGATCTTGAAGAAATTTTTTGGGGTTAAACAAAACCAAAGCTTAGGAGGGAAAAAGGACACTGATTATGTGCATAGCACAAAAGCCTTGTAGAAATCCTCTGGATGTCACTGGCATGCCAATGGATTTACCTTTGCAATAAGGACACGATGACTGGGAGGATCACGAAGAGCTGTACGAATTCTGTCCGTGCAATGTGTGAGCTCAGCCTGAGAAACAAACCTCATCTGCCAAGTTCTGTAGGGCCATTTCCAGCTTTTCTCCTCTGAGGAGAGGCTCTGCTACCAATGAATAAAGTGGGAATTTTGACACTGATTTCAAAGGAAGCTAAATTGAGCTCCATGAAAAGGGAGCGCTAGCACGCAATGCTGCTCTTCGTTTTTTTCTTATTAATGTGACTAATTAAATGTTTGTATTTTTTAAGCACTAACAGTTTTTTTGATGGTCGTTTAGAGACTTTGAGAAAGTCAATAATTTTGATGAAATAGGACTGTAGACTCCAGAACAAAGTCCACATGGAATCCGTGATGTTGCTAGGATACAGCTATTAGTATTTTCAGTGGCTGGGTTATTTTTTGGTGTGTTGTTTTTTTGGTTTTTTTTTTTTTAATAGAGTTGGCCTAACCTCTCTTACAAACACTAGAAGAACACGTGACCGCCTGATCCCATTTACATGACACTCCTTCAGTTTGCCTTGATGAATCCAAACTTGACCCTTTAATTTCAGCCACTTTTTTGTGTGAAGAAGAAACGCAAAGAGCAATTTTGACCAAATCTTATTGTTTTTTTCTAACGGATGTGCAGGATTTTCTCCCTGTGGGTGTTCCATTGCTGAAGTCAGTCTCCCTCTAGTGGTTTATTTCCAGAGGGGACCTTTGCTTTGCTGGCTTGGACAGGTACCAAATGTGCTGGTGTGATGCAGAAAGTGGAATGACTCCTATGAGCTGAACCACAGAGCAGTAAGCTCGTTTAAAAATATTATGTCCTGTAATTTTTATCTGTTAGAATGTACTTTTTACAATTTCCACAGTGTGGGGGGTTTCCATCCCAGACTCAGTGTGCAGTCCAGCTAACATGGTTTGTGCAATGTGTAGGATGTGACTCTTGCACATTGTTTCCTTCAGCTGTACACCGGGAAGCCTGTAAAAAAAAAGATCAATATTTAAGCTCGTGTTCCACATCAAAGGCAGTGCCAGATGTGGTGCCAATAACATTATGACACAGAATAGCATTGAGGATGCTGCTATTTTGGGATCATCATGTTTGGAGAAGCAATATCCAAGTGAAACACTGCAGATATTTCACTAGAAAATCAGGAAAAGCAACATGTTTGGAGTTTGTTTCCAAGATATAACTTTGAGATCTGTTGGGTTTCTTGCATTTATGCTCCTGACCTCACCTTTGCTGGGCATCTCTTTAGCACCTCAGAGAGCCCAAGTAGGGAACAGGGAAGGATGAAAGCAGAAGCCCAGTATCCAAAGCTAAGTAAGAAATTCCAGTCTCTGAGTACCTGATGCGTGGATTGGATGCTGGGTTAAACCAGTTCATCTCCCCAAAGGTGGCTAGGTAAAGAATAAAGCTCTAATCTAAGACATGATGAAGGGAATCTATGCCCTTAATTAACTGTAAAGGGTTTTGGATGATGCTCAGCCTTGCTTCACAAGTATCCAAAGAGAGCTGTGATTCTGGAATGCATCAAGGATCCTGGAAAGACTGATATCTTTCCAACTTGCACACTAACTTGAGGTAGCTACTGCCTTCTTCTTGCTCATATCTGGCAGAACTCCTTCCTGTGATTTGCTTTTAATATACCAAAAGAGCTATTGGACCCATTTCCCCCCCTTATTAACTATATTAGAAAGCCTGGAGAAATCTAGGATCACCTGCCCCAGAAGTTAGCAAGCTCCTGTTCCATTTCCACAGGAGGTCATGAAATGCCACCTCTATCCCATGAAAGATTTTACAGAATGCTCAGTTATGTAACAGCTTTAAGGGTAAGGTTTTTACTTTTGTTTGCCTTTTACTTAATGCTCAGCTTCCATTGGGCAGTCACGAATCTTGGTTCCTTGGGAGATGTTAAACCACCTTCCTTTAGATGCTGCTCCATAAAGTCTGCACAGTGGTTTCCATGAGAGTGATTTTGGAGCCAATTTTGTATTTCATGTTTGTTTCCACTCTTCAGGATAAAATTCCTACACAGTGTCCTGGCCAAAGCTTCTTGATTTTCGTTTAAAACTTGAGCAAGACTTACTCCATTTATTTTTGGTTATATTAAAAAAAAATATATGCATTTACTCCTAGGATGTGGAGAAAGTTCCTGTACTTTTTAACAGCTTCACAGCTAAAAAAGCAGAGGTACAAATTTAGTGTGCACATGTCCTTTCTGTGATTTGTTCTGCCATCAGTCACCAAGAGTAAGTTAATAGGATTCCTGTGTTTACAAGGACATTTATGAGATGCCCACCACCACATGAACTGGCCTTACTTTTATGTAATTTTGTATTAACTTTTTCAGTAAGGGAGGAAAGGATCTGGTTGAACTGCACTTCTTTTTGGACTAGTGAACGGTTATGTCAGTTATGGAAGCTGAGGAAAGGTTTGTTTGACCTGGGCAAGTTCATGTGTTTGAAGGAAGACTCCTGTGGGAGCCTGCAGGCACCGGCTGCTCGAGGAGCCTCTCCTGTGGAGCAGGTACTGTGTGGAAAACCTTCTGTCCCAGGCAGGACTGGACACAAAACCAGGGGCAGTGAGCCAGGTTGTTTTCAAGAAAACAAAGTTATGCAATATCATTTAGTCCTGACATGTTCCCAATATGCAGCAAATGAAGAACTCACTAAATACAGTATATCTCTGGCCATATCATTTGAATAAAACTTGTTTCCATGACAACCTCTGCTTAACAGCTTGGCTGATATGAAATCATTCCTAGATGAGCGAGCTTTTGCCAAAAGCATTGGGATTCAACACTTTAATGTTGTGTTTTAGGGTTTAAAAAACATTTATTTAAGCCTCTGGAAGCAAATATCAACTAAAATCCCTTCATCCTCACCTCTGCTTTGGCTCTAAGTTGATCAGTTTATCTTCCTGGGAACCTCTCATAAGCAGCTCCTGTGTTACTTAATATGCTTCTGAAGTCCCAGGCAGTGTTTCAAGAGCAAGTGATCGTGACACCAGCATTTGGTAGAGAAATTACATTTCATGGCTGTTGGCTCAGGCTGTGAGGCAGCAGCGGCAGCAGCTGGGCACAGCAGTCGGGGCTTGTGCTCCAGCCATCCCTCAAGTCCAGAAAGGTTTATGTTCCAACCAGCTGTGCCTCAGAGTGAAAAAGAGGATCTTCAGCTGGACAGAGGTCTGGCTAAGGTTTCACACCATTCATTTTTTTTGTCAGCAGCACTGAGAAAAAACCACCCAGGTGATCTCTTAGATGTTTTTGAAGGTGCGGTACCTGTCACCTCAGACAGCTGTGGAACACTTGCAGGGTGGAAATGCACAGTGACTGCTCAGATGGTGCTTGTTCCCTTCCTCCCTTCCAGGTGCTACACTGCTAAAATATAGCTAAAATAAGCCTAATGCTTACCTAATATTTCTTATGTATGCAGGCATTGCAGTTGCCACAGTGATGGTGCACAACTGTCAGCGGGGGAAAGGAAGGTCCTGATGGTTTTAAGAGGCGTTCTGCCCCCTCAAACACCATTGTATTGTAGCAGGGGGATTTCCTGCACCAGCTGGGAGCAGGGACTACAGTAAAATCTACTGGAACAGGCAAATAATGATTCAAGCACATGTAATGTACCCATTACTGTCAAGATTTTGGGATCAGGAAGGATTATAAGGGTAGGGATTGTCTTGGGTTGAAGACAGGTATCTGCTGGGAAAGGCAGAACCCTCCCTCAGAAACCCCCCCCCCTCCCTCTCTCGGCATAC
>VXBU01000018.1:0-11067 GCA_013400315.1 Bombycilla garrulus | reverse complement strand
CACAGGAGTTTTGGTGCAGGGATGGATTAGATGGGTCACCGTTCTTCCCGCAGTCTCAGCAGGGAGTCCCAGCGGGGCGAGCAGAAGCAGCAGCAGCAGGGAAAAAGACTGGGTTATGAACTCCTTTTCTTTTCCAAGCAACCACAGCTCTGAGTGTCCTCTCTCCTCGAAAAACCAACGTGGCAATGATTTTTTCTTTTCCTCCACCTTCCCGGCCTGGCAAGTATTTATCTTGCAAATACACTTAAGTATCGACCATCAGGTTGCCCCACAACAAATGGGACAAAAATTCTATAGGTAAAGAGAACGAAAAGGGACAACACCCCAACCCCCCACAGGGATTTAAATCTCAAATAAAACCGTTGAAAGAGGTATGAAGTACTTATTGCTTCTTCTGGCTATGATGTGCCTTCTTCAGCTCTAATTCACCCCAGCATGAGGCAATTTGGGCCTTTGTGTGGCAAAAAGGTTCAGGTGCCTGAAACTGGCTGCAGACAAGCAGTGCTAGGAGCACATAGAATGGGGCAGAGCAGCATTCCCCGCTCCAGTGTGTTGGGGGTTTTTTTCTCCCCAGTTGTTACCGGGGAAAATTTTGGCTGTTAGCCATTGGAGATGAGCTTAGCTATTCTACCAGCTGATTGCTACTCTCCACACCACAGTCCTGCCTTGTAAGGCCTCAGCAGAAAATTAGCAGCTTACCTGGAGAGCCCTGCAAGGGAAAGGAAGACATGGCTGGGAGGAGGTGTGAGGAATGGAACCACGAGCCTCTTCTGTGCTGGTGAGCTTTAAGTAACTCATCTCTGCACCATCTTGTAGCACAGGGCTGCACCATCACACAGTTTTGCTTCTGGTAAAGCTGCTTGAGAAGGTACAAGAGCACAGGAGGCATCAGCAGGGTTTCCTTAAAAAGAAACCTTCCAAATATGTAGCAAACACCGATAAAATACATTTTTAATTCAAGTCCTATAAATACCTCTCTGAAAGCGGTACTAACTTCCTGGGATTTTTAATCTCTGAAATGATTTCACTCAAGGTGTGCTGGCAGCATGAGGTAGCTGAGCAGAATCAGGATGCTGTGCTCGTGATCATTTTTCCTTGTGAGATTCATCTCAGGAGACTCTTTTTTTCCCCTCTGTGTCACGACTTCTTAGAAATCTCTGTAGGCAAAGGATGCGTTAATTTGATGCATCCTGTGATTGCCCTTCCTCCAGAACCAGATTAATTTACTGTTAGTTGAGATTCCCACAACGTTCCTTGTGCCACTGTGAAGCCTGGTATTTACCAATGTAAATAAGGAATAAAGGGAGGCTTTACATATCTCGTTTGGAATAATGATCCAGGCTGTGCCTCCTGGCTCTCCCTCTGTGTCTCTGAGGTGTGGGGATTTTATTTCTATAGCATTCCTTGCAGCCCAGGTTGTTTATAACAGAATTATTTGTTTTCAGCATGAGCTGCAATGTTTTAACTGATGAGCAGCTCCCTCTTAATGGAATCTGGAGGTTTTCACTGAAGCATGTGGTTCCATCACAGGCAGGTGCAGGATTCAAAGTTCATTTTTGTGATACACTCTGGTGGGGTTGGCCTTATTTCCACAGTGATGCTGCTGCATGTCCAAAATTTTATTCTGAGTTGGTAACCTCAGCAGAGGAACCAAAAATGTGTTGAGCATGGAGAGTGTCATTGGCAGTCAGAGAGGCAACATGAGGCCCTTTTGGGTCATAAGAAATTAGCACTCTCCTCCTCTCCTCCTGTCTTCTCCAGCTCTTCTGAGAAAATCTGTGTCTAGATACAGCCATTTATTGTAGGGTGTTTCAGAATTAACATTTTTGGTGGGCTCATCATTAAAATAGAGAGAAAATGCTCAGAGTGGGCATATCAACGAATGTTTAGATTCCAGGCTCTCCCAAATGGTCATTATCTTACCTTCTATTTAAAGAGGAATAAATTAAATTGTGAGAGATGGTGCAACTGGTTTTGCAGATCTTATTTAATTTGGAGTATCAGTTTGCATTTTCCATCTGTACAACATAATCATTAACTTTTTGTGTTTTTTCATTGTCACTGTGCAGACTGCTTTTTATGGGTGAACCCTCCCCTTTATTACTGTTAGATTTTTTTTATTTCTTTAAAGGAGTGTGTCTTTATTGATTTTTCTTTAAGGATGAAGTATGTATAAAATTATTCATCCTGCTAAATGTGCTTGCAAAGAAATATATGTGATTCATGGTCTTTGATCCTGTTACCACATATGTGGGTGTTTAACTTTACTACTGTGCACAGTCCTAATGGGGAGAATCTTAATTTAAAAAGTACTGTTCTGAGAATAACATGAGGGGTTTTGCACATGTCCATGTTCGATTGTGGGGAGCATCTCCCTGTAAAACCCAGCATGTAATTAAATGGGCTGTAGAGAAGGTGGGAAAACAGAGAAATTATTATCCTCTAAGTCTGGAAAGATTTGATGTTGCACTGTCTCCATCCATGGTCAGTCTGCACAGTAGTCATCTCTTCATTGTGTGAGTGCAGAAAATGTTTTGTCTTAAAACTAGGGGTTTTTTTGAAAGATTTAATGGTTTGGTCAGCGTTGCCAAGCCAAACTGAGCACAAGGGTTATTCTGCTCAGTAAGGCAGCCCCAGAGATTTGTCAGGTCTGCGGTGTGACCTGTGGCTGTGCAGAGAAGGGGCTGCCAGCAGCGCCGCGGTGCAGGGGGGTGGCACCGGGTACCCCGTGTGCCCCAGAACCTCGTGGGTTGCTGTAAAGCTGTTAGGAAGAAGATCAGCGATTCCCTTCAGCTGTGCCTGCAGGGAGAGGCGGTGACGGGATGCGGCGAGCGCCTGTGCCCCTTTGGGGAGCCACCCATGGCCATGTCCATCTCTTGTCACCACCCTGCCCCTTTCCCGTCTGTCTGTCCTTCCCGTCGCGCTCGTCCCCATCTCTCCGTCCGTCTCTCGTCCAAGCCCGAGTCCCGCTCCCCCCTCCCGCGTCTCTGCTCGCAGCGTCCCTTGTCCCCTCCCCGCGCCCGTCCCGCCCCTCGCCCGGGGAGATGGCGCTCAGACCCCCGAGCGGGACGCGCCCCGGCTGCCGCTGCATTCGCCGTGGACCTTCTGGCTGGACAAGTGAGTGGGGCTGGGGGGTGGCGGGAGCTGGGGGAACCCCCAGATCCGTCTAGGAAGAGATGCGCATCTCTGGGGTTGTCGCTTCGCTCGTCCAAAGATTGGATCCGGGAAGTTCATGCTGGGCTGCGTACGGGAAACGTGCGAGGTCTCCAGCGAGGGGGTCGGGAGCGGTTCCGCGGAGTGAAACTGGTTTGGAAACGCTTTCTGTTCCGTAGTTCAGCGGACACGCGTCGGTCCAAGCACCGTCGGTGCAGGTTTGAGGTCTGAATTTAGCGGTGACTCTCACCAGCCCCGGGAATAGAAGAGCAAAGGTTGTGCTTTGCCGCTGTGGTTTGTGCATCAGATTTTTTTTGCAGGGACCCGGTCCCACCGACCGGGACGTGCCGAGTCTTACAACTCTCTAATATCAGGTTTTGCTCTCTCAAGTGATCAGGTCTTAAAATCCGAAGTGATGTGTTTTGAAGGATTAGCTAAAATTCATTAATTACCTGCAGGTTCTTATTACACTTCTTTGCTTGAAGTTTGAGCCTCTAGGCTGTGGAAAGGGGCTGCCAAGGGAGCTCGCCCCTGTGGCGCACACAGCGGCGCACAGGGAAGAGGTGCCAAAGTCAAAACTGGAAGTTTCTTACCAGTACTTGATGTTGTTTTCCTAGCATGTATTTTCTAGCATCTTGTGATTTAATCTACAGCTTCCTTTTCTCAATTTTTCGGTGCATTTCTTCTCTCTCCCCACCTCAGAAGGCAAGTTTATTAGCTTTTCTGTCACTGAACATACTGCCCCATGCTACTGGTAAAATTCTCCTCTTTAGTTATTTTTCTGGTAACTTTCCAACTCATAACAGAGAAATAACACGGAATTGTTGAAAACTCAGGTCCAGCAAATCAAATCTAATAAATAAACTCACCAGTTATTTCTGATTACTCCTTTTGCTGTTGTGACGCAGTTATGGTCAGGTTTGGAATCCAAGTTGTATTTTTGCTTCTTTGTTTTTAAAAAGCATCATTTGAACTGGTGTTTAATCAAGTCACCAACCAGGTCTGTTTGTTTACATGAGCCATGTGAAGATAAGCATGTCTAATTTTTATAATCAGTGTCAGCAGTTAAAATCCATTTTGAGTTCTTGCATCCTTTCCTTTCTTAAGTCTTACTTCCACAATGATTTAGACTTTTAAAATTCAGTTATTCTATATATTTTTAAAATTTTTTACTTTCTAGATCATATGTAAATGCATTTAATTAGTACTGTTGTTTCTTAACTTACAAATCCAAGAGTGTGTGTATAAGAAAAAAAAGTAGGACCATAAATACACAAAATTGTTTTGTTTGCCAGTAAAAGGGATAGAATAATGTCAGAAAACAAGATATGTTTTATACACTCAAGAATCATTTAAGGCATTAAAAAGCACACAAGAAATGGAGCTGTAATCTTAATTTACTGCTGTGTGTGTAAGTTCATGTCTCTCTGCAGAGCCCCCCAGAAGTGGCTGGGACATTTACTGGTACATCCAGAGAGATTTGATGGAGGCTTAGTCTTGTATCTGTTGGGCTTTCTGTAGAAGAGAACTGTGGGCGCTTTTTTAACCCACTTCAGCAGCACCTAGTGTGGAGCAGTGCTGTTTCCTCAGGAACTGGTATTGATTTTTGACTGCTGCTACATTTTACCCTGTACTTGAGGGGGAAAAAGCAGGAAGAAATGACGCTTAAGGATAAATAGATGTTGAGATGGATACATAGTTATCTCTTTCTATTAAATTACTGTGAGAGAGATCCATGACATGCAATTTTAAGATCTCTAAAACATATCTTTTCATTAAGTCATGCTGTTAAAATAAATATCCATCAGCTAAGTGGTACTTTCTGTAGCAACTAGTGATGTGCTACCCTTGGGGTTCACGGCCTTGCTTTTATCATAGCAGCACTGGATCCATCTCCTGCTTTAGAAGTAAATGCTTTTTTGTTTTATCTACATCAGCTCTTGTTTCTGTGAATGCCTTGGCACAGGCTGAACATCTGGAGGCTGGCATCCTGTGGCCAGGTCCTAGTTCATTGCTATCATCCCACACGTGCCACAGGGCATCTGCATTTCCCATTAGTGCTAAGCATTTCTTGGTATCTATCTTTGAAATAGCAACCATCTGATAGTGCTCTCTGCTATGTTACCCCGTAAATGCCTTAAGAAAATGAAATTATGAAAGCTTTGGGGGAATAGTATTCACCAGTTTGACAAAAAAAATATCCTATCTATGATCCTGAAATGCTCGCAGGTCAGCAGTTCCAGAGAAGGTGCAGAGAAGCTGGCAGCTGTTTTCCTCTTAAGACAAATGAGATTTCCTTTTTAACTGTTAAAATGTTGCAAGGTCAAGTGCTAGAAGTTTGGAAAACAGGAGTTGAGATCTTCTGTTTATTTTGTCCATTCTACAGATTTCCAAGATCTTACCCTCGTGTCTCTTTGGTAGGATTTTTGCGTGCAGTGATGTTAGGGAGCAGGGGGAATTTCAGCAAGGTTTGCAGGGGCTTTTGCTGCCACCTTGGGAAGCTGATTCATGCTGGTGGCTCTTTACACTTGTGCTTATCTCAGGATGACTGTGCTTCTGCTTGTAGTGGCTTCTGGCTCCGAAAGGAAAGGTGGACTTCTTGAGTTTTGCTACATTGTGTAGTTTTCCAATTATTTTTTACAACAAAGTGTCAATATGCATCACTGAATATAGCAAATAAAATATGAGCATTACCAGTCTGGTCACTATATTGTGTAGCACGTTCAACACCAGAATTGCACAAAAGGAAAAGTCAAGTGACATGACCATCAAAGTCTGGGCTGTCCTGGATAACAAGCCACGTTAAGCACTTGAAACCATCCCTTAATGGGATTTGGATCTGGATGTGATATTTGTGTAAATACAAAGCTGTGAAAATGGTGATACTGTTTGATGTATATGTGGACATGATGCAAATATCCTACTTAATAAACTTTGCAAACCCCAACTGTCAATTAGCCTGGGTATCACATAGTGTGGCTTAGCCCCAGACAAAAACCAAGCACCACACAGATGCTCGCTCACTCCCCCACCAGCGGGACCAGGGAGAGAACTGGAAGGGTAGAAGCTGGAAAAGTCGTGGGCTGAGATAATGAAAGTTTAATAGGGAAAGCGAGAGCTGCACACACAGGCAAAGCTAAACAAGGAATTAATTCAGTGCTTCCCATGGGCAGGCAGGTGTTCAGCCACCTCCAGGAGAGCAGGGCTCCATCCCACGTGACTTGGGAAGGCAAAACACCATCACTCCAATCATCCCTACTTCCCCCACTTGACATGCTGAGCACAGTGTCAGATGGTCTGGAGTATCCCGGTGGTCAGCTGGGGTCAGCTGTCCTGCCTGGGTCTCCTCCCAGTTTCCCATTGCTTTGCAGGATCATGGCCTGCTTGCCCTGTTGTCTCGCCTGACTTCGAACAATGCCCCTCAGATAATCTTAATTCTCTTGCAAGAATAGTTTAACTCTGCAGTATCTTTGTGAGGGGAAGTACGTGCATATAAACATTGTCAAATAAGCAGTGTTATTTGTCTGCTCCAGGAAAGACAAAATACTCTTACATAAGGTATTATCCTTATGCACTGATTTTTCTCTCTGTATGTTGTAGTTTAGTTCTATATAAAGCTGAGTAGATAAATTTTGATAACTGAACCATTTAAATAATGTGTTAATCTTCCTAGCTGAGCACATCAGATATTTGAAACTAAACTTAATCATTTCCCTTCTTCCCTATAGCAAAATTTATTTATCTAGGATCATCTATTTCATCTATTACAGCTTATGAGTAGGTGGCTTACAATGAAAAATTATGGCTAATATTATAAGAATGTTCAATCCAGTAAGTGCATTTTGACAGGCTTTGATGGCTTGAAATCAGTCTTTGTATTCAGAATGGATTACCAGATTTATTTAGTTGCCACAGCATGTTTTTGACTTTATGCTTTGTAAGTAAATATTTTGCTTATTTATACCAAAAGCAGTTGTGGCTAAGCACTTAAAGGGGTATTTTCAAAACTGCTTGGCAGCTTTTAAAGCTTCCACTAAAGCTGTGATGAGATTCCCACTGGGAAACAAAGGCCAGTGTGAGCACATATGAAACAACTTCTATACTTAATTCTTTGCAGAAAAACAGAAAAGCTACAGTTCAGCATCAGAAATTAACATAAGTGCAACCACCTGGAGGTTTATTCATGGATGAAACAATGGAATTTATCTTTGTAGCCTTTGTTCTTTATTCGTGCTGGAATAATGAAGGAGTAGCAAAGAAAGCTGGCATTAGGATTCATTTTGTGGAGATTATTCCTGTTTCCACATCCCGTGTGATTCACCACGAGATGCTGTACAGTGGGTCTGGCCTGATTAGGCAACTCAGTCCTCATACTGCACTGAATTTTCTCCTGTAAAGGTTCTGAAGATGAAGTGGCATCACAGGGCATGAAACTGGCAGACCAGGAGAATCATTGGAATATTTCTGTGCAGACTCTCCATGGAAAACCCAGATGCGCACCTGTGGGTGATGTGGTGACAGAACAACTATTTCCACCCCCAGAGGATCTGTCAGTGCCAGGCTGGTGCTGTGATCCAGCTCCTTCCTGTTCCTGTGCTCATGGGGATTGGCAGGGCCTGCTGAGTTCTCGGAAATTAATTGTTCACCATGGCAATAATTGACAGGTCAGTAGGGCATATTGCATTAATTGCACTGCTGATGGCAGTAAAATTATTGGAATGGGAAGAATCCTGTAATGGCTTCATTTTGAGGGTCAATATTTGCAGGGTCTTGTTTTGTAGTAACACGTGTACTGAGGTTTTTAGTAAAGTACACAATCGTCTCACTACTCCTACCTTATAGTGCAAGTTTTTGCTGGAGAGTTACAGAAATAGGAATTTCTACAGATTCTTTCACTTGAAAATCATCTGTCATTTCTGCTAACTTAATTTAAACTTAACTTAAAATGTGTACTCAACTAAAAAGAAAATAAATCCCAATTTCATGGGTTTCAAGGCACAAAACTCCTGAGTGATTTTCTGTGTGGATCTGCTGAGTTTCTGGGTGAAACAGAAACACCACGGTTCAGATTTGTCAGCAGTCTAGAATCTTGCAGGAAATCCAAGGCTTTTTTCTTCTGTCTGTCTGATTAAAATAGTGTCTCTGCCTTATACTCATGCATTAAACCAAATTTGTGCAGGGGTAGATTCTGGAGCAAATGATCCTGAACTTCTAAATTGAAGGATCATCATTTTCTCAATTACGTTTTTTTTTAGTAGGATTTTGGTTTTGTTTGACTGTTTGTTTTTCAGATAAAAAACATTTGGGTGTTCCTGCTCATATCCATAAATGACTGACACTTTCCAGAGCTGAATGAAAGGCTGAAATAACCCTGTAATCTGGTGGGCCTGGAGCACTTCTCAGGCAGGTTACTAGGAATAAATGGTCACTCACCATAACTTTTAAAATAGGTAATTTGATGGTTGGTTGGTGCTTTCTGCCAGCTGATCACAGTTTCTCTGGAAAATGTTATTTGCAACTATCAAAATGAACCATTTTATAACCTTGGTGTGGCATATTCTGTCAACCTGTCTTAGCTGGTCTTTTAACTGGCATTAAATTTGCTAAATGGCTACCATGATGATCTAGGTAACCTTTGAAGGCTATGGCTAGAGAATACATTTTAATCTTTTATTTGAGTAGACCTTACTATTGAAGCAACTCAGTGGCAGTATCAGCACGAGGATATCGAGTGATGAAAGTGTCTGTTGTACAACATATGTAATGCCAGATGCCTTGGTGACTGCTATGCCACCAGTGGCAGAAACAGTCCAGAAGAGAAGTAACTTCTTGGGCAGCGGGGTGAGACAAAAAGAGGCAAAATTTATCTCAAGTTTTGCATGTTTCTGTTCCATTCTACATGGAACAAAGTGTTAGTAGAGAGGTGCTTGTATGGTTAGCAAGAAAAGAACAAGGGAGAGATGGTTGTGAATCCACTGCTCCCTACTGACGAATAGTTTAATCAATAAATAATAAAACTTGATAAGTTTTAAAGTCTGTTTGAACTTATTACCATTTTTTTTTTGTGATTTCAAAAGCAATCTGATTGGCTCTGTTTCTGTAAAATACTGTGAATGTCTCTTTCTGCTTTTTAATGCTGAGTATAAAGTGTACATAAAAAATGCCAAAACACACACACAAAAAAAAAAACAACCCAAACCTCCAAACCTTACATCACCACTTTGATGACAGATTTTTTTTTTTGTTGCTGATTTTAAGTTACCGGTTTTTCATGGAAGTTCTCATAGTCCATGAGCCACTGGACTACAAGGTATGCCATGGTGATTTGCTGTTGACATTTTTTGTTTGTTTCCTGCCAATTCCACCATTGTAACTCTTAGTTCTGGTAATTAACAGGCAAATAGTAAAGCAGGTGTTAGTTTGCCTGTTTTATACTGAAAGAGTTGGGAGGTATTTTTCTGCTGGTTTTGTATGTATTTTTAAAGCAACTTTTTTTAATAGGAGCCTTGAAAAAACCTTAGAGCTATTATTAGACTTTTGAAGATGTGATGCTGTTTCAGTAGTTTTGCATATTAAATTTCTTCCTTTACATGAATATCTAGGGTTTGCCCAGAGCTTCAATTATATCTGTAACAACTGAGAGTAACTTCAGTGTTTCCCTGGACATATTTCATGCTGATCAGATGTATCAGGGAGGGATGCTGAGATCTGGTTTGCTTTTATCCTTTCTTCAGCTGGTACCCGAGCAACAGCTGCGTTTTCTTCTGTTTCCTTAAACCTGCTCTCTTGCTTCTGTTTCCAGATTTAGTAATTTTACACATTTTTGTTTCCTCTTCTGAGACACAATGGGAGGTTGCTTTTGTCTTTGATCTTCGTTTTTCTTTAGAAATCCTACTTCAGCTCTGAAGGGAAAGAAAAATGTTTCTAGTTCTAAGAAATTGAATGTGCCTCAGCAATTTTGACCTCATTCCCTCAAAATTGTGCCTGTGGGATTGTGTGCTGGGAATTGTAAGGTGGGTGTTACGATGCACTGTTAGTGCAGAGACAGGATCACCGGGATGTCTGGGGGTGTGGATGCACCGTCCCATGTCTCACGCACTGAACAGTAATGAAGAAGATTATAAATAGAACCATTTAGGTTGGAAAAGACCTTTCAGATGATGGGATGCAGCTGGTGCTGTGTGTGTCTAAAGAATCACGGAATATCCTGGGTTGGAAGGGACCCATGAGGATCATCGAGTGCGACTCCTGGCCTTGCACCAGGACCATCCCCAAGGGTCACACCCTGTGCTTGAGAACTTGTCCAAGTGCTCCTTGGCAGCTGTGGGATTGTGACCATTCCCTGGAGAGCCTGTTCAGTGCCTGACCACCCTCTGGGGAAAGAACCTGTTCCTGACATCCAGCCTAAACGTCCCCTGGCACAGCTCCAGCCATTCCCTTGGGTCCTGTCAGTGGTCACCACAGAGATCTGCCTGCCTCTCCGCTTCCCACCATGAGCAACTTGTAGATTGCAACGAGGTGTCCCCTCAGTCTCCTCCAGGCTGAGCAGACCAAGTGACTTCAACCACTCCTCTTATGGCTTCCCTGAAGGCCCTTGTGGGAGGGAAGCAGTTCCAGGTGGGAGCTGGCGCTGGGCAGTACGAGGGGGGGGTTCAGAAGCTGAAGTACACCCGGTGTACCAGGGTGCCTGGCAGTGACACCAGCCCAAGGATGTCTTGGTACGTGTGGCTTGCAGGCATCAGGGAGAGCTGCCTGGAGTCACGGAGGTTCCCTGGGTGCGTTGGGTGCCACAGCGTGACCTGTGGGACTTGTGCCTCTCGTCAGCCCGTGCCCCACCCTTCAGGGGTAGCGAGGAGCGGGTGCGGCCGGCTGGTGAGGGCGATGCGGGCCTGAGGGAAGGTGCGGCCGTGCCCG
>VXBU01000016.1:11152-38259 GCA_013400315.1 Bombycilla garrulus | reverse complement strand
TTATTTTTAACCCAGATGTCCTCAATGAATTGTTTAGAGAGATGACCAGATCTCTTGAGTGGATGTAATGAACCTAGAATTCCTTAAAGCATAGAATTACTGTGAAAGTTTTCCATAATTTACTTTACTCCACATATAAAAATTTCAACAGGCACTGGGGCTTATATGTACTACTTACATTCAAAAGCTTCTTCACTGTCATTATCTTCGTCAGAACTGATTTCGGCATATTTTGGTTTCTCATTAACTGTGCTACGTTTGCGCTTGTTCATTTTCACACGTTCACAAAGTGGCATGGTGGATTCAATTTCTGCCAGGAGATCAGGAGGTAATTCCTTTAACACCGACTGATCTATGCTACCTATTAGTGAAGAGTAAGAAGAACAAATGTGAACTTGAAGATAATAACAAAGGCTCAACACTACAGTTCTTTCTCAGGAACTGCTTAAAGTATATCCACTAATAAATATTAGCGCAATGAGATATACTTGGATGTATTTGACAGCCCTTTCTAAAGTTGCATTTATTGTTCACACTGCAACTAGAAACTAACATAGTACATTGCATACACATCTCCTTCAATAAAATATTTTGTAAGGCATATAAACACATTCAAATTGGTGAACTTCTTTTGTAAAAAGACATTCTTGCTCTATTTCCACAAAATTTAGTCTTATTTTGGTTCATTCTCTGAATTCAGCAGGTTTTCTAACAGGATTTAAGGATTCATTATGCCTAATTACAGCTCTGTTTATTCTCATTCAAATTATTTAGTGCACACAAGATACTAATATTCTTATTTCCAGCAGTTAGAGACAATTTGTGGCAGAAACTGTGCGGTCTTATCTGTAAATACAGACAAAATCATTGACATTTCAATCTCTGCTTCAGATTTTTTCTAACTTCTTATTAGTAGTTTTATAATGCAACCCAAATTTTTGCTTGATTTTGTTACAAATCATAGTTGAAATATTTTAATATAGAAAAACAGCAAGCTGAAACACATCGGGTTTCTGTTCCACAGAGGAAAATACTTAGATATCATCACATGATTCTCAGCACATTTTGAAACTATGATTTGGCCAATATAGTCAGTATAAAGGAATTTACAGTCATAATATTTTAGAAGTGACACAAGGAAACCAAATTAATTAAAAAGTATTTCCTGGGGGTATGTTTGATGTCTTATCTTTATTTATCAAATAACTTATTGCACAGCTTTCAAGATTATTTGACTAAATTGTTAACCTTTTTCCAACAACAGAACAAATGCTTTTGTCATAAGTGCCTCTCTCTCCCTCCCAAGAAATAGAGAGAAAATCACCTGCCAATTGCTATACACACACACACACACATACACACAAAATCTCCAAGAAATCATCTTCTGGATGATAATTCACTTTTTAAATTACATTAACTATATCACTAACATAAATTTCTAAAATTTATTTCCATTTTTAGACAAATATTCCATCTTCTAATACAAGTTTAGTTTTAACACTTTAAACAACTCTAACTGGAATTAGAAGAGCCTGAATAAGAGAAAACAGTTTCCAGTGATAAAATGTTTTTAAGGTCTCATATATTACTGTTTTCACATATCTCTACAATGAAACTAATGATCAGAACATTATTTTTCTATAATTATCAGGTATATTCATCAACTCATCCCATTTAAGTGCATTTTAAAAAGGATTTAACATAAAATATTGGGGTTTTTAAACTGAGGTAGGAAAAGTTATTTGAGGACAGCAAAAGTTGTTCCTGCTTCCCCCATGCTGTAGTCACTCATTTATTTGCTTTAAATTTCCATCCTTTGATAGTCACAACCTGACAAAGTTCAAAAATTCACAATTTGCTTTTAAATATGCTAGGAAACATTTCACACTGTGGTTTACCATGGTGCTTTGAAATTATTAGTCTTTGTGGACTGGACACTGGATTGAAGGGAAGCAGAAATAAGACAGCATGGACAGATCAGTTCCTTTGTGCGCATCAGCAGCTGACTGGATGCCAGCCAGGTCTAATCTGGATGCTGTGTAGCCATGTCTGAGCAGTGGTATCCCTACATTAACACTCTTTGCATGCCTATGCGATGTCTGAAGAGAGTGAGCATGCACTCAGCTTCAGACTAGAGGAAAATTTGCACATACATGTTCAAGACAATTTCTACAGGTGAAATTGCTAGAGGGCCTCAGATCCTGGGTTATTTTAACATGGATTCTCCATGCACTGTTGGTAATTTCATTGAAATCAGAGGGACAGTACACAAGACCATAAAGTCCATAGGAAATCCAGCCAAATATACTGCAAAAATCAGCTGCAGGTAAAGAAACAGAAGTTGCATTTTGATTCATACAGATATTTAAAAGCTAGATGGACCAGATGTACTTACACTAGCAGGAGTATTTTTTTACAAATATATCTTTAAGCCTCTCCTAGTCTACAATGAAAAGTAAATTAAAAAACAGATTAATTAGTAAGACAGATTGCTTGGAAAGGAAATAAGAAAAGGAAACAAATCAGTAATGGATTGTATACCGATCTTGGCAAGAGTTCCATAACCAAATTCTAATTCAATTCAATTTCAATTTCAGTTTTAAAACTATGCCTGAATGTTTCATGATGTAGTTTTAAGACTGTGAACATTTCGAGGAACTGTTAGAACAGAATTCATTCTTATTTTCCTTATACTGTGCACAAAGAACATATCAGTAAGATAAAAAGTTATATATTTTAAGTAAGAAAACCCAAAATACCCACTCACCAAAACAAGAAGTAAAAAATCACAAGCTACTACTTTCGTACCTCCTAGGAATATCTATTCTTGCTTTCCTTACTGATTTTGTTCTGGAGGTAAAATACTACTCAGTCTTTAAAAAGAAGTCAATTACTACAGTGTTAATGATACATAAATGAAAAATAAAATGCAAGTGAAAAATTAATTTATTTCTTTCTCAAAAGTTTTAGGTATTCTATGTTCTACAATATAATTTCAACTAATGCTTAAACTGTACTCTCTCCTGTTACAGATATTTCAGATGACAGTATAAGCTTCCTCCTTTTTCTTGTCTTAGGGAATATGAAAAGCTTTCTTGAATAAAGAAGGGAATAGCAGAAAAAGAGAGCAATACATTATTGCAAAGAGCTCCATAATCTATCTATAAGGTGTTTTTGTAACATTGCTCCCTGGAATGAATCTGCTGCATGCCTAGTTTCTTTTGCTCCTGAGGATTGTAAATAACCAAATCTAAAGTGTTTTACTCATGCAGTACACAGGAGTTGAGCATGACTGAACATGTATGGACAATTCTGATATACATGGAAAAGGACTCCCTATCCCTTCTGAAAAATTTCAGGGATATTATAGCCTGTGAAATTTCAGTCAAGATTTTGAAAATATTTTACTTTATTACTTATGTTATTTTGAGTCAAGGCAACCCAATCTTCACTAGAAACATCTTACTAAATTCCATTTTTATAGCTCCATACATTATAATAAATGTATTATTTGTACAGAGTAATAGAGAAATACTTAAGATATCCAGTTCACCATAAGAATCCAGTCACATGGCAACAAACATTAGGTTATAAACCCCATACTAATGTCTTTTCAGTTTACAGGTTATTTTTGAAAAACATTTAAAAGACAATAGAACAGAAAACCATTTGAAGTCATCTACAAAAACATGTATGATCAACTCAAGTTTTTCAATTTGTTTGATAAGTTTGCGAAGAGCTGGTACCTGCTTTCCTGTTACTCTGCTTTCTGAATAATTTTCCTTGTCAACAGAATAACTCAATTTTTTGCAATGTGCATGATCAGCATATATGGTATGCCTGAAATGGACTATAGGCATCAGTGTTCTTCAGATATCACTTCAGTATATTCTCAAAGCTGCTGCTACTATTAAAAGAAACAAACAAAACCTACAAAAAATTCCATCACAACCAAATCTTTGTTCCACTCTAAGGAATCACAATGCTGATAAACTCCACATTAGTGAAACTGAAGGATGAATCACAGAGTAACTGTTAAGAACAGTTCATATTGAAGAACCATGTACATGAGCAACCACTTCTTCAGTGCTTTTCTAAACCTATGCAATGTTGTTCATGACTTACTAGTTGCTTGCTGAAGGAAGAACATATGCTTGGTTTTGATTGCTATTATAAAAAGATTTCTTAGAGAAGATATTCTAGAATCTTCAGCTGTTAGTGAATATCCACTGACCATCAAGATGCTTGCTGCTCACCAAGCAATCCTTGACAAAATATAACACAGCTAAAAACCTGCCAGAGAAACTCAGCTAAAAATGAGGTTTTTAAACCTCCTCACATAATCTATTTTAATCTGGGAAGCTTTTCAAAGGGTTTTGCCATGTACAGTGAAAAGAGTTATATAAATATCTAGTGGATATAGTATTTCCCTTCTTCATGTATGGCTTAAAAAAAGAATGACAAGGCACAGATCTAATTCAAAATTCAGCATTGCTTTTTGTTCATAACTTGATGGATGGTATCAAGTTTGTACAACAATCTTTATCTAATATCTATACAAATCTAATCTTTAGAATGATCCAAAACCACTTTGCCTTCAAGTCAAATAGATCCGCCTGATTCAGGCAGATGCACCCCTCACCAGAATGCCTTCAAGAGAGGTTGAACATAAAAAACACCACAAAAAAACCATAACATTATTTTGGACATTTATTTGATCCATTCAATATGGAAAGCATAACTATATTTTGACACAACAATTAGTGTGCTCATATTAGTTTCACCTGGCTTGATCTGGTAACTTCAAACAAGCAGCTATGGAAAAGGGGATGATGCTTGCTGACGCTTAGGTCAACTTTCCAGGATCAGAGAGGCTATTCCTGCCATAAAACCAAAACCAAATATTCTCAGTAATGATTTATTTTGCTTTTCAAACTATGAAAAGCAGATGTATGGTTTACATTTTGCTGTAATTTCCTATTAACTGATAAGTAATCAAAATTTGAAAATATTTATAAACCTAAACTCTGATTTGCTACTTCCGTAAGAGATGGTTAGTACAGTGGAAACAATCCATATCAGTTTGCTTATATGATTACTTTGAAATAACCATGACACAGAAATTTCCTGTTTGCACATACCTCTACTGCAACAAATGAACAAGTGCTTGAAGAAAAACTGCCCCAAAAGTTCATTTAAAAACTAAGATTATGTTAATGAAGTATTTTGCATAAATTAGCTTCCCATAAATGTTCTTTTCTATTTCTGTGTGCTAATACTTTGTAATAAGAAAAGCTGCGGTTAATGCAATTTCATATTTGTAATCTCTATATACCTCATATTTTAAAGTGCAAAATTTTCCACATATCAAGACACAGAAAAGAACACACAAGGGTTTAAGAAGGAACAATGACACTTGTTTGGGGTGTGGATATGAATCTTAACTTTGTATTTCTCAGTGTTTAGAAATTTAAGTTTAGCCACTCCCCACATTCTGGAACTTCAACACTAATGAATTGCCACACATCTTCATTTTGACATTAAAAATAAAAATTTACATATTACAGCTCAATTTTGCCCTCCCCTCCTTTTTAGACACAGAAGACATTAGATGCTTACTGGACTATTCTTATCTTGCCAATGCCTCATATATCCAGTCTTGCTGTTCTTCCCCAGATAGCAAGCTCACCTTACATGCCCTCTCTGAGCATTTGATAGAGGATGTTCCAGTGGTTTTAGGTCTACCTCCCTTATGGATGACTAGGTTACTAAGTGTTTCAAGTAATTTTGGGTCATCACTATAACTACACTGATAAAATGTCCTGTATCAGACATATATACAGGAAGGAAAGCAGTTTCTTTCTGGATTAGCTCAACCAACCTTCAAACTCTGCTAAATCAAATAAAATATACTCTTACTCCATAACAAGAGTGCCACCTTCTTGTTGGATAGCCATATTATTGTAACTACAACAGCACAGATTCACAGTTTAATTCTATTACAACCACTTGTGCAGATAAGGTTCTATTTTAGATTAAGAACTAAAAGAAAAAAGAGGGGATAAATGTACTTCCCTGCTTTATAAAGATGTTTGGAAAATAAACACCCTTTAAAATAGTTAAGTACTGTTACAGTATAGCACTCAGGCAGTACAGTGCAAAGGGCCACATGACTACCCGTGATTGATGAATAGCTTACTGGTTAAAGCTGAAAATTTTCAGCTATCCCTTAGTGTGCAAATTTAATTACATCCTTTCCATTGTGTTTTCCCTTAAAATGCTCCATTACATCTTTACATCTCAGTCTGTGGTGATCAGAGTCCCCTGCTCACCAGCATCACACTACTCCAAATAATTCTGTGCCCTGGAGAGTTTTAAGAAAAGAAGGGGAAACACAGGGAAAACACTATCCTTTTATCAAAATGGAATTGAAGGCATGAGGAAAGTACATCTGCTCATAAGACAGAAGTTACACTTATCTCAATACCATATCATCAGCTGCAACAGACCATCAAGATGAATACCGATGAAAATAATCTGAGTAGTCATGCATTTACTTTTCTCTTTCCCGTTCTCTGCCTTAAGGTGTGTGGAAGGTATGGCAGGAGCATCCCCTGGCAGGAGGGAGAGAAGTACTGTTCGGAATTATGTCTTATATAATTTCATAGAACCTGCTTGAACACATCTTTCAAGATAATTTTTCCTCATCTACCCTAATACTGGCACAAAGGGAAAGTTCTAAGCCTTGAGATAAGCAAAAGGAGAGGTTCAAACTCTCTGGTTATATTCCAGTCCTTAGCTCTGACTAAGAAATGGGACACAGTCAGGTTGGTAGGTCAGAGAAGAATCTGGACAGAGAAACAGAACAATTCCATGATGTAGTAGATGTCATCATTACCCATGGCTACATAGCACAGATTCAAAAAGGATTTTTCAATTGCACAAAGTACTCTTAGAAGAAAGACATTTTTTACAGAGGGAAGAGATTTCCAAAGAGCACCCTGAAGGATCCAAAGATCAAGGAATATACCCGATATTCTCCAAAGATGCCAAGAAGCATGAGAACTCACTTTACTTCGATATCAATGATTTCCTCAAGCAATCTGATTTCTGCAGCAACTATAGCCACAAATTATTTTGCTCCTTATTGCTGTTCCCTGACTTCTCATCTTTATAAAAATTGATAAAAGAAGGCTAGAATAGTTTTGCATGATACTTCACAAAAAATACAGCAGTACTCAGAGTAAAATGGAGCAAGATCAACAATTTAAATAAATGCAGTGCTGCACAAAGAACCTCACTTTTATGAATCTACTATTAATGCTTGTAATCTGAAATTTATGACTGATGCATTTTCCCAACAAAGAAAAGGACATGGGGGTGCTGAATGACAGCAGCTGAACATGAGCCAGTGTGTGCCCAGGTGGGCAAGAAGGCCAATGGCATCCTGGCTTGGATCAGAAATGGTGTGACCAGCAGGACCAGGGCAGTGATTGTCCTTGTGTACTCGGCACTGGTGAGGCCACACCTCAAGTGCTGTGTCCAGTTCTGGGCCCCTCCCTGCAAGAAAGACACTGAAGTGCTGTAGTGAGTCCAGAGAAGGGCAATGGAGCTGGGGAGGGGTCTGGAGCACCAGGAGTGGCTGAGGGAGCTGAGGGGGCTCAGCCTGGAGAACAGGAGGTTCAGGAGGGACCTTCTTACTCTCTATAACTCCCTGAAATTAGGGTGAACCCAAGTGGGGGTCAGGCTCTTCTCCCAGGGAACAAGCAATAGGACAAGAGGAAATGACCTCAAGTTGGTCTAGGGAAGGTTTAGATTGGATATTTGGAAAAATTTCTTCACAGAAAGTGTTATCAAGCACTGGAAAAGGCTGACCAGGACAGTGGTAGAGTCACCATCCCTGGAGGGATTTGCAAGACATAGATGTGGATCTTGAGGACATGGTTTAGTGGTGGACCTGGCAGTGATGGGTTAATGGTTGGACTTAATGATCTTAGAGGTGTTTTCTAACCTAAATGATCTTATGAACTGTAAAACTGGTAACATGTTTAATCTCAAGATAGTTGATCAGTATAGCTATAAGATGCAGCCGAGAAAGTATTTGTTGAAGCTCTGAAATGAAAGCATAGCAAACATCACCTCTTCATTGCAGGCACAAACTTGAAGGGAGAAGTTTCATGCATTCCTCAACAACTAACATTTACATTAAAACCAGGATAAAAGGCATTCACAGATGTTAAAACAAAACAAAACAAAACAAAACAAACAAGCAAAAAAAAAAAGCTGTAATTCATTCTGACCTGCAAAAAACAGGCCATAAAAATTCAGCATAAGACCGCTTAACAAAAATACTGTGAAAAAAACTTCTATAACTTCCTGCTGAGCTAGAGTGCATCTTTCAGGAAAATGCTCAAAGATCAGGAGAGAGTAAAAAATGTTGCTTCTTTCTTGCAAATGCCAAAAGGGACTGTTGGGATGGTTCAATCTAATGATTGCATACTACAGCTATTCCAGTCATGTAATAGCCTAATGAACTTTCAAACCCGTATATAAAATTTGCTTAAAATGCTACTTTGTTTTTTTACAGTACAATGCAAGGCTTATCCATGTGCACAATAACAGGATGATTTTAAAATGTAAAGTTTACTGAAACAATATAACAAGTTATATAGACTTTCAGTATATGTAGCATTAATTTTAGTTTAAAATAAGTCAATTTTACTGAGTTTTATAATCAATGGGCATTAGTCCCTTAGAACAGAATAACTATCTAAATGGTTTTCGAACTACCTGAACTAATCTTAGTTTAAACTGGATTTCAGATAAATCACAGCAATGGTGTTGTATATGACAAAGCCAGGAGAACACATTTTCTTGAGGAAGGATGAGAAAGGAGAAACAAAGGACAAGAAATACATGGAGGTGAAAGAAGGAAACATAAAGCAAAATATACTAAGCTACATGGAATAGGAGGAATGCAAGAAGAAATGGAATAATGATACAAAAAGGCAACCCTAGAAAAGATTTGCTACAAACTATTAAGAAATATATGATGAACTAAATAAATAATGTTTATGAAAATTACATCTTCTAGTGAAGTAAAAGTTATAGGTAAAAACGGCATGGGGTAAAACTGGATGCTATTTCACTCAACTGGAGTGAGGACATTGTGGAAATGACATTAATATCTTCTATATCAGTTATTGACAATTAGACCTTAGCTTGTTAAGAAATATCTTTATAAATTACGAACTCTAAATCATGAACACTGGAATTCGCTTAATTATATCCTAGAAAGTAGGCTACCAGGAAGTTGGGCAAAAAAATGTAAAACTAAAAATACACATGAAAAATCTGAAGTTCAGACATTTTCTCCAAAATCTGCATGGATGAACATTCAAAACTTGATTTGTAAGAGAAACATAGTTATTCTTTCCATGAAACTTATTTCTAGTATCATTGTAAAAATTTTATTCTAGCTACAACAGTCAGATCCAAACTTTTTTTCCCCTGGAAACTATGTCCCAAGTTATTTCAAAATATGTAAGAAATATGACTTCATAAACCACAAAATACACAAAGACACTGCAGAACATCTATAAACCTGAATTTAAAATTAATTCATTGCTCATGTGTGACACTGCTAGTAGAGTCATGCCAACTGGATTAGAGTCAATAAACCCTTTACACATTACTAAAATATGCTATATAAATAACCACATACAATACAGACAACAAAAAAGCCTACTTGAGAAACATTTTAGAAAGAATACATACACCATATAGAGCTCTGAGGTCTCTAAATTTCAAAGTCTATCCTTAGAAGCTGAACTCCATCAGAAAGTTTTCCACATGGCTTATAATGAACATAAAACTTTCATCTGAAATCTTTAGACTAAGCTGACAGCAAGGATGTCAAAATTTTCTGTCTGACTCTGGATAGCTATTATTGTTAGAACTGGAAACTTTGCCTGTTTGGAATATCAAAAAGGGAGAGGGGAAATGTTCATGTTTCCAGGATAAAGAGAAAATATTTAACAACAAGGCTAACATTTTACAAATAAGCAATACTCATGCTGAGTTTTTAAGTCTTTAAGGGTCAATACAATCAAATTAGTAGAAAACAGACAGCAAAATAAATTCATCATACAGCTATCAACTCAGTACACATGCACATAAACATAGCTATACATTCACAAAGATTTCTAAATCAGTTCTTATCAGATAAACTTTGTAAGAAAACATTCTCAAATTAATGAGCAATGATATACCTGGAACTGCATTCATAAATAATCCTGTATACAGTTAAAATCCTCTCCTCTGACAAGTTATCTGCCTATATTTGAGACATGAGCTCTATAAACATAACTACATAAGAAATCTAAATGCTCTAAATGCTAAACAATAAAAAAGAACCCTGACCAGTTAGTAACAGTGATTTCACAATGTGAAATTATCTACTTTAGTCTGAAATGAAAGAAACTAAAATTATAGCACCAAGAATAAAAGTATTAAATCTGCAGAAGAGACAATCAAATATCAAACCTATGATCTGTTATGAATAAATTCCTGTTTATATGACTAATCTGATAAAGCCAGTCTACTGTAATGTTTCTTTCCTCTTTCCGCATATACTGGACCATAGAGACAACACTATCTGAATTCTCCTAAAGATAGAACTTTTTAATAACCATTGTCACACAGCCTAAAGTATGGAGGCTTCCAAACAGAGCTGTATTTATAGCATAAGAGGCAGATGGGGCTTTGTAACTGCCTTCTTATCTCGTAATGTAAAAATATCCCTTAGAAAAAACACATTTCATTTCCAAATCAAAACATAAAAGAATCTTCGGGATTCTATACATAGTATTTCACAACACTTCAGCTACAACAATTTAGTTACAGTAGTACCATTCCCTTATACAGACACACCTAATCATTCATATCGTAGTTATGTTTAACTGGATAAATTACCAGATTAAACTCATGTAACTGAAGTACATTTCAAGACTATTTAAGTGTTCCCACATTAGGAACTTGCATTGGAATAAACAAATCATTTTAGCTACACTGTAGCAAGATTTCCAATAACCACAATTCCACAGACAAATTTCACTTTGTTCCCCAAAATCACCATATATGCAAGAGTATAAACTATCAGACATTTGTGTTTAATTTCTAACCATAGGAGTGGCAAGTCTAAAAGAACAGGAGTATACAAGATATAATGCAATTAACATTAAAAAAAACCAACTTACCTTTATTAGATTTGCATGACTTGTTCTTGCTAGGTTTAAAACAAGAGCCCCTTGATTTATCTTCTCTGTCCTTAATAAATTTCTGCACATCATCCAGTGAAAGTTTTTGAAGGACAACTACAGGCTTAGCTCCTTTATTTAGATCTTCAACTAGCCCAATCTTCTCTACTTTGTCCTGTTCGCTTTTAAACTCAGTTTTCCTTGATTCCTGAGTGACATTGACATCTTTATCACGCTTGATTTTTGGAATGACAAAATGTTTCAATGCGCCAGATCTTGCCCCCAACAAATAACTGGGAAACTCTGCTTTATTGTCAGCATGTGCTTTATTACTATTTACTTTACTCTTATTACCATCTGTCCTTTGTTCATCCTTGCTGTTTTGTGATTTAAAGCCAGGTTTATCAGGTCTTGATTTACTAGAATCTCCTCTACCTTCCTGTTTAATGCGAGGGCTGTCAGGTCTTGATTTCTGATCCCCAGAAGAAAACCTTTCCCTTGATTCACCAGACTCATGTCTATGTTTCCTTGCAAATTTCTCGGGTTTTGAACCATCAGATTTAATACCATGTTTCGAATCATGTTCATTTTTGTTTGAGGATCTCAAATATTCAGGTCTTCTGATCTTGGATGGATCTCCTCTGCATCTCTCAGACTCCTCCCTGTCCTCTGATCTTTGTTTGAGGCTATCATGGTCACGCCTTGGTGTATCAGAAACTGAGCGCCCATCAGGCCTCTGTTTTGTTGGATCGGGTCTACTTTCAGATTTTATCCTTGAAGGATCAGATTTCACATCTAGTTTATGCCTAGGTATTTCTATTTTCTTATCTGATAATGGTTTACTTGAGTCCCTCCTGTTATCATGCCTATGTTTTGGCATTTCAGGCCTGCCTTCATTCTTCTGTTTCGGTGTTTCAGGCCTCTGCCTTATTTCCTGTTTGCCATTATTTTGTTTTCCCTCATTTTGTTTCATCTCCATTTGCCTGCTCTGGTTTTGCTTTGATTCTGTTTGTCTGTTCTCATTTTGTTTCACTTCCATTTGTCTGCTTTCATGCTTGCTTTCATGTTTAGCTTCTACCTGTTTCTTCTCATTCTGTTTACTTTCCAACCGCCTGCTCACATTTTGCTGAAATTCCATTTGTCTGTTTTCATTTTGCTGGTTATCTGTCTTTTGACCCCCAAAGTCTGACATTTTCCTAAAAATCTCAGGATGGTTTTCAGGTTTGTATTTAAGAACTCCAACAGTGTCTTCTTGTGGAACACACACAAACCCATCATTATACTGCTTAATTTCTTCAGGTTTTTTGATGATGTCCAAATCCTGAGTTACTGTTGCCTGAGAGTCTGCTCTTCCTGCTTGCTGCAGATCAATACTAACCATCAGTGCTGGCCTTGCCCCATTTCCTGCAGAACCTGTCTCCTGAGAAGCTGCTCTATTTCCTCCAGTAGCACCTCCAACCTCCTGTGGCTTGTTTTCTTGTTTTCGCTTCTTCAGAGGCTTATCTACAAATTAAAAGAGAAAAATCACAAATGCTATATATTAGAAATAGGCAAATGTCCAAGCAAAAATGTCCATTCCCGTCCACCCCCACCAATCCTCCTCCACATGTATGTGCACACAAACAACAAAACCCATTGAATTTAAAAGCAAGTGATGCCTAGAGAGGCTGATCTGGAACAGAGACTAGACAGAGTTAAAGAATAAAGTAGGTATTTATTAAAAGGTCTTCAAAGGATATACCTTGAGCAGTACAAGAGCCTAGCCAGGGCTACAACCAGGATGGATCCAAGATGGATCCCGGTCACGAGTTTTTACACTTTTATAAGTTTTGGTCCATTTACATACTGGGGTTAATTGTCTAACTGCAGCTCTAGGTCATGAAGTCTTAACTTCCTGTATCACCCCTTCACTTCGCCATTGTTTATGCTTTTTGGGTAACGGTTGTCCTTGATTCTCAAGCTGGGAAGGGATTGTTTTGTTTAACTACTCTGTGAAAAGAACTTACTAACACCTAATATGAAGTTTCAGAGTTATATACCAGGCAGCAGAGAATCTGAAAAATATAAAAGCTAAAACTTAAGGTCTCACAAGAATAGAACTTCTCTAATACTTTTTAATGTGTTTGTTATCAATCTACCACATGTGCCAATTAATCATTAAAAAACATCTTCGAAACATGAAATCAGTTGCTGTACAATTCCAAAGAGAACTATCTAATAAGAAGCTGCAATAATGGCCAAAAAAAAAAAAAAATTACAGTTGAAGTAAGTTTTGAGGAATACTACTATAAAAGATTCTCTTTTGCAGATAAAGCCTGGTTCATTATATATAAACTATGCAAGGATCTGCAATGATTAAGACAGAGCTTCTCCCTACTTGATTCAGTTGGGCTTTGCATATATTGTAGCCAGGGAACACATGAACAATGAACAAAAATTATTAAAATAAGTCCAACGCTCCATGCTTCTCTTTGAAACAAGGAGTATATCAAGAGTTGGAGTCTATACCATATCACATATGAATAAGTGGGGGGGCCACTACACACTTTAAAGTTTCAGTATTTTCCCCTTGCAACCATAATGCTTTTCAGGGATGAAATAAAAAAATTCAGTGATAATTTTATGTAGTGTCGAGAGCTTGACTCTACAATAATCCTTTCAGTTTACATTTTAAAAAAAAAATCATTAAAAGTAGAATACGGAAAAATAGAAAGTGAGTCAACCACCCCCTCTTGTAATTTGGTAGCATTCATAGAAATGAGAAGCACATGAAAATATTCATTTAAAATACAACCTATTTACATTACCAACATGATACTCTAAACTAAAATTAATTTCTACCATGAAACTCAAAAGCCCTACGTGCACTAAGGCTTATATTCTCATTTGGTAGTTTGTCAATTAAGTCTAAGTAATGACCAAACACAGGTCGAAAATTCTATCAAAATGTCTAGACCACAAATACAATATAGGAAAAATAACTTATTTTGTGCTTAGATTTGTGGTGCCTTTTCACCAGATGCAATGAGCCAGCTCTCCTTTTGGGAGCAGGGGAAAAGTAAGGAGGATGCAATCAAGGAAGAAGGAATTAAACTTTTAACAAAAATACCCCCAAACTCTCAAACTGAAAACCAGATTTATAACTATGACTTCTAATTTCCTCTATACTTATAGAAGATGCTGATTCAGAAAAATTAAAAATTTTAAGGATCATCTCCAAAATTAACATTAGAACACACCAACAAGTAGTAAGATGGTCAACTCCAGTGATGTGAACAGGTTTGTGGGGTTTTTTTCTGTCATTTTAATTCTCAAATCTCTTTGTATATCTGTAACTTCCTAAAACTCCAGAATTATAAATAACATTTAATGTCTGGAAGACAGTAAAGACAAACACAATAAACTGCACTCAGAAACTGGTCAACTGCAAATAAGGAACTTTTCAAAGTAGGAACACTTGCCAACTCTATGATAGACATGAGAAGCAAAATAAATTTGATTAATTGAAAGTGCAGCTTTTTAGCATGGCAGTTTTTCCTTTTTCTGTCCAACAACAACGAAAACTGTTGGATTCATATGAGAGCTTATATAGATTAACTTCCTTACACTACTTATTAAAAGAAATGTAGTTTTTTTTGAAACCTTCATACAATGACAAAAATATTCTTCTCCCTGTGACTAAGAGGGCTTTGACCTCACTGAGCTTCATAGCAGGTCTTAGAAATGACCATGAAGTAGAAGCTTCCAAACTGAGAGATTTCAAATTTGATTCTTTTTCTTAAAAACACATATACATTAATATACATACATACACACACATATCACTACTTTATTTCTCAATTAAAACTGTTGAAATTTTGAAACACAAATTGAGAAACTTGTGTTCTTATGAAAAAGTCAGTCAGCTTTTTCATTTTAATCCAGAAATGTCAGTCACACTGAAAAAGTCCTGTAAATCTCTGATGGTGGATCTAGCTTTTAAGACATTACTGTTACCAGTTATCTGTCCTGTCCCTTTAACTGAGGTTATCACCTGTAGCAGAAGGGAACACATTCACATTTCTACAAGCATGTTTCTTTGTCTAGTGCATTAGATTATAGCACTAGTGAAGATGGTTTGCATTAACCTAATCAGACTGAACAAGCCAGCTAAGAATCAAGCAAAGGTTTTCTTCTGCTACCCCTACTATAGGAACAAGGCAAATGGTAAGATGTGATGCCTTAAACTGGTGTAGCTAGAGCAATAAAAACTCACCTTTCAGAGCCCTCATCCTGAGGGCTCTAAGATTAAACAACCAAAACAATTCAAATATGACAAATTTTCTCTCTTGAACTTCCATGGGCTCAAAATGCTGCTGCTCATCATCATCCAAAATGTCAAATTGTAACTTGAGAACATATAAATAGATGATTGCATCATAATTTTTCACTTTCCCTCTAAATACAGAGCTCATTTCATGAACCTTCTTTGCTTCTCTTGACAACTCAGTACCGATGTTTAGTAAGTTATAACCACAAGCTGTTGATATCTTATTTGAGAAGAAAGGGGTGCCTTCAAAGTTTTCTTTTCCTAAATGTCAAGGTAATTGCAGATGGAGTTACAGATTATTCACAGATTTCTTGATATTTCCAGTGCATCTTGAGGGTGGTCCTCAGAACTAGACTTAATAATGACAGTTTTGCCTCTATGAGAGTTCTGGACCTAGGACAAAAGAGTTGATCCAAGTATATGAAAATAAGCAAGTTCGTAGACAATACAAAACTAGGAGGACTTGTTGACTCCCTTGAAGGCAGAGAGACCCTGCAGAGAGACCAAGACAAATGAAGGGACTGGGCAACCATCAGCCATATGAAGCTCAACAAGGGCAAGTGCTGGATTCTGCACCTGGGATGGGGCAACCCCAGATGTACAGACACACTGGGGAATGAGAGTCTGGGGAGCAGCTGTGGGAAGGGCCCTGAGGGTCCTGGTTGATGGCCAGTTAAATATGAGTCAGCAGTGCCCTGGCAGCCAGGAGGGCCAACCATGTCCTTGGGGTGCATCAGGCACAGCATCACCAGCCAGTCGAGGGAGGGGATTGTCCTGCCCTGCTCTACACTGGTGTGGCCTCACCTTGACTACTGGGGGCAGTTTTAGGCACCACAGTATAAGAATAATATTATGCTATTGGAGAGCATCCAAAGGAGGGCACGAGGATGGTGAAGGGCCTGAGGGAAGCTGTATGAGGAGCATCTGAGGTCACTTGGCTTGTTCAGACTGAAGAAGAGATTGAGGGAAGACCTCACCAGGGTCTGCAGCTTTCTCCCGAGGGGCAGCAGAGGGGCAGGCGCTGAGCTCTGCTCTCTGGTGACCAATGACAGGACATGAGGGAACAACTGGAACTGTGTCAGGGGAGGTTTAGATCAGATATCAGGAAAAGGTTATTCACATGGAAGGTGGTTGGGCACTGGACCAGGCTCCCCAGGGCAGTGGTCACAGCCCCAAGGCTGCCAGAGCTCAAGGAGCATTTGGACAATGCTCTTAGGAACAGGGTGGAATTGCTGAGGTGTCCTGTGCAGGGCCAGGAATTGGACTTGATTATTCTTGTGGGTCTTTTCCAGCTCAGGATATTCTATGAAACTATCAGGTTGAACTAGTGCATTAAAGGTAGGATGAGAACATGGTAACACTATCTTCATTGAGCATAATGGAAAAACTCCACTGAATGGGCACAAATACTTTTTTGGTTGCCATCATAGCTGCAGAAATATGAAAGGTGAAAAACACCATTGGGCTTTATCAAATTCTGAACTCACTTTGAACTATATGAGAATAATCAATAGAGTATCAGAGAAGTGAGGAGAGTAATTAACCTCTGAAAATAGATGTCTTCAAGTCTTGTCTTTTGCAATCAAATATATGCAAGTTTGCATAAATCTGTCTTGTTAAGGCATGAGACCCAAGACCTCATAGGGTCTTAATGAACAGATGAACTTAGGAACTTTACAATATCCATTCAAATATTCTTCATAATCTTCAAGACATCAGTATCTAAGCTTTGTCCACTTCATTCCATAGATGACAGAATTTATTATCAGGATCTAAGAGTTTGCAAAAATATCAGACTAACATTTTTGTTTCAAATCCTGCAGACCTGGGTTCAGAGCTTGCCACAGTTCTGAACAGGTAGGCTTACATGCTCTTGAGAGCAATTAAGTGTGATCAGGATCTCTTTGCTTCACTCTTTACAGCAATTTTTGTAATAGAAGGAATATGTAGTAAGCCACAGAAGAGCTTTCTGATTATATTATAGATCAGGTATCAAAGTTTGTTCTCAGATTCTTTTCTTTTCAGAAATATTATTCACTCCTCCTCCTTCCCTGCCTCCCAAGAACACAGATACATCAAAAATGTATCTACATTTTGTTTAATTACTTGAACAAATTTATGACTGTTCAGAGTACAGTCTGATCCCAGTTGTTCTCCTCCTATGTGTGCATTGGTTTGTCTTGGCAAATTTGCATGGACATTCTTTTTACATTGCAACCTGCTCACCAAAAGGCAGTCCCTTGGTACTCAGAGCAAGATGACAAACTATCTTATTCTAAAAAATAGCAGAGATGTTCTGTCAAATTAAATGGGTCACTGTGGTGCAAGAAACAAAATATTACAGGAACCACAAGTTTGAAATGGATTTCCAAGCAGTTGTCTCACCTGTCCTGTTATGAACAGTATTCCTGGAGACAGGTTGTGGCCTTCATCTTTGGAAATATCTGCATGTCAAAACAATGAGTACTTTCAGATTTAGAAATTAATTACTGCAGAACATCTGTGCAAAAACACATTGCACTGGAATAACCACAGATACCTTTGAATATATTTCTGATGAAACTGCAAGTCAACTGTGATTTGCAGCATATCCACGCTGAAAATGGATATACTTGGAAGCTGAGCAAGTATTAGGGACAGTAGCTGGATGAGGGGAGCTGTATTAAAGAAGTATCTGCATTCTTTCATTTAATCTGAAATCTTTCCAAAGCAGCAGCCAGAACACCACTAGCGCTGAAGTCTCCGATGTTATTGCTTTCTTGCAAACCCAATGACTATCTTAAGTCTCAGATTAAACTTTTTCAACAAATTAGTATAATAGGATGATAGCCTAAAAACCTCTAGAATTGCATGTCCTAGCAGATGGAAATGGGTGTTTTGTAAATACTTGTGAAAAGGTAACAAGCCTAAATAAGAACCATATGCATGGTTGCTGAGCTTTGTTTTAGCAAATGGTGACACTCTGTTCTATTAATATTGTTTGGGAAACTTTAAAATCCACAGATCTCTGATTTATCTTGAAGACACAACATATAAATTACCACATCCCCACTTACACCTTGTAAGGAATTCAGTTGGAGACTTCATATCCAAGATGGATAAATGTGAATGTACTCCTCTTCAGAACCACAGAGATTGATCCTCTAACGCTGAATTCTGTGTGAACCATTTTGATAACTCCAGTATAAATTTTTGCATAACAACTAAGAGTGTAATATTATAAAGCTCTAACGCTCTTCAGAGATTATTGGAATATGCCTCCACTCATTTAAAATACCACTTATTTGCATTACTTAAATCAGTAGTGAATAAATTTTTCCCAAATATACCAGCCCTAAGCATTTATTACTTATTGACAAACCTTCCATTTTTGAACATCAAAGACAAGTAATCCAAAGGCCAATTATGACCTTATCTTATTTAAGCTAACAGTCAAGACTAGGAATTTGCAACAAATAACACATAACCATATGCCTAAATAACAAATCTATGTTCAATGGGGCCTGCATTCTGTTGCCATAGGAATGGAGAGAAATACATTAGCAATGTCAATAGTGGTGTACCACTTCGCTGCCTTGGATTCCAGCTCGTACTGGAGCTCCAACATGTCTGGAACGGCAGTGCTCAATGGTGGAGTCACTTCATTCAAAGTACGATAGTCCACAGTCAATCTCCATTCCCCTTCAGATTTGCTTAGGCCAAATGGGACTGTTAAAGGGTGAGTGGATTTTGCTGATCATCCCTCGGCTCTCCAACTCACGGATCATCATCTGCCCAGGGGGAGGAACCAAGCCTTACTACCTGGATAAAATCTGAGGCTTTGGAACACCACAGGCAGCCCTATCTACTGTATTCCCAAAGGACAAGAGCTACAGAACCACCACTGGACCTTCAGAGGAAGATCAGACCCTTCTACAGGATTACTGCTTCAACAGAACCACATTTATAACTTCAATAGGACTGCAGCCACCATTTAATTGGACTGTTACCACCACCCTGACCAACAGGGTTGTAACCTGACTCTGTCAGTTTAGGCCAGTGTTTTCTGCCTTTATTTTAATTTTCCTATTAAATTAAAGGTCTGACTTAAGAGTCTCTCACTGGTTTGTTTTCAGACTAACACATTCCCCTTGAAGGAGAGACTCAGCAAACATAAGACAAAATTTTTACTCTCACTGCTTGTTCCCTTACAGAAGAAACTAAGAAAGTAAAGTCATGAAAATGGTATAGGAAGCTTTATAGAACAAACATAATTACAAATGCTCCAAAGTAGAGACCAGAGGGCTTCTAGCTGCTGCAGTTCAGAGGAAGGGATTTCCAAGAATCTGAACAGAAACAGTTGATAACTTTTAGCGATCTGTCAAGGGAGTTTATCAAACCTCTGGTCACTATGCAAAAAAGAAAGTCCATCAAGAGGGATATCCAAACTCATTCAGGAAATAAAACAACCACAAACCAAACCAAAAACAAAACCCCTAAAAGGACTACAGGAAGCTCTGACATGCCTTAGGGTGTAGCATAATTCATAATCTTAATTTTGGTAAAGTTATGTTTGTTTTCTTAAATATGACAATAATGTAATCAGCATAACTGGAGGATGAAATATTATCACACAATTTATTCTGCTTAAGAATGTTTGGTAAATCATTATTCCCTGTCAACTATATTAATACAAAAGAAATATTACACTAGATAATAACAAGAATTTAACTACAACAAATTATAATCAATTATCTCCACTTGTTTAAAGACTGGAAGCTGTAATTTAACCTCCCTGAATTGTTTTTATAAACAATATGATATAAATTTATCTATGAGAGATTTTTCTGAAAAAAATTCAGGGGTTTATCCATGTGATTATTGTGTGAAGAATTATAGTTTTGTAAATTCAATTGTTAAAAAATCTGAGAAAAACCTGAAGTATGAATACTTTTCAAATACATAATGCAACACCTAACTTAACAAGAAAAAGGCAACACACTAACAGTAGAGTTAATAAAGACTAATTATGTCATGTATCACATACAGATTAACATTTCCAATCAGTTTCAAATTCATTTGTAGGAACAACAAACTTTAGAAATAAGGAAATTACTTTAAAATTTATTGGTGAACACTTTTAATCTCTCTTCCAGATGTTGATTTTATTCTGACATCATACCTTGAATTCAAAAGTCTTTTCAATTAACTAGATCCAGTAACATTTATATATGATGATAATGAAAAAAGTCTGTGTCAACATCTTAGGTTGATCTTGGATGAGCTACAGAAATGCTGGGCTTAAACTGTTAATAAGCTTTGTTAATTATACGTGCTGTTCTTTATCAAAATTTAAATCCATTATGGAGAAGTGACTGTCCCAGAAAAAAATAAAGTCATTACTGGGTAATAAAATTATAAATCCTCCCATCCATTTAACAGGTACAATCAAGGACATACACTACATGTACATTATGCTTAATTCTTATCTTAGTTTAGGCTATAAATAAAAATAAAATACACATCTTACTAAACTGAATTTTAGTTATTTTCTACACCTCCTTGCAAGAGCAGGTTTTTGCGCTACCCTACATAAAGCACAACCTGTATAAATGTGGGAATTTGTTTTCATGTTACACAAGAGCACCAAAGGAAATTAAACACTATTAGAAAATATGCCTTAAATATGCCTTTTAAAAAAAATGTGCTTTTCAGTATTACATTCTTAAAAAATATAAAAGAAAGCATCTTTCCCTAGATAGTTGGAAACACTACAACACTTCATTGCAATTTCTCTAGATAGAAATTTCTTCCCCTTACTTTTCTTAAAACATGTCTGAACATAAAACAAAAAAAGTCTTTCATCTATAGGAACCAGATTTTGCAAATCTGCTTTTTCTTGGGAAAGCTTCATTGGGTGCCAGTTTCATCTATTACATAACACTACAAAATGCAGACCTAATGAAAGTTTGTATACACAAAATACATGGTACCCAATTCTCACGCCGTCCTACTGCACAGAGACATAATAATTTTTATTTTACACCGTTTCATTTCATGTTCTGGTATTAACTGTAATCTTCAGCAAGATTACTATACAAATGGCTACACTCATATCTATATTTTAAAGTAAATAACTCGCTATAACATATTTTTGAAAATAAATGGTAATATAATGGCTATAATTATATGTTCTGTCATTTCATTAATTTGCTACATAAAATTAAATGTAAATAAACTATTAATTCTTGACTGTGTTCTTCTATGTCTTTTTTGTGTGACTTTTGGGGGAAGATGGGTAATGGGGAGAAAGGGAAAGGAGCTGAATAAGAACTTTAAAGGTATGAGAAAAAGTTTACTTACCTATAAATGTAGTTTTGAGTTTTGCTCCGGCAGATTCACACTCTTGGGATGGGTGTGTCTGCTGCTATGGGCTTGAAATGGACTAAAAAAAGGGCCCAAAGCAGGCATCCAAATGCCCCCTAACTGATCCAGTTATTGGAAATTATGTTATTACAGCTTCACTTCTCCCTAATTCAAAGAATCTACAGTAAGATTCCAAAGTAGGTAAAATGTATCGTCAGAGGTAAAATATATAGGGAAAAAAAACCCAAAGAAATGAGTGTGTCTCATTTAAAAAAATGCTTCAGATCTTTCTAAGTTTAAAAAATATATATTAGCCTCACAATTAAATGGTAAGTGATGAATGATTTAATGATTTTTCTTGCAAACACCAGAAAACAGTGCCTTTTACAAGTAAAAATAGAACTCCTTAATCTGCTAAAACAGGTGCATCATATGAAAGTGTCTTTGAAGTAGCCTAAAATCTAACAGTGAACACACAATACTATGTATGGAAGAGCTCAAATTAAAATTTAGCAAATTTGAACAAAAAACTAAAACAATTTCAAAAAGAGTCTCTGAAAAAGAGATGAGTTGTTTTTTGTTTTTTCAAGTAATTTTCAAGATTATCTTCCCTTTTCTTCTTTCTAGAATAATCAGAGTTCCTTTTAACATCAATATCTTAAATATTTTTGATTCATAATATTTGGGAGTTTTAGAAAAGCATGAAAGATCTTGAGGTAGAAACCTTGAACCTAGAAATTAATTAAGCAATAGATCTAAATCTTAATTAACAAGAAGAACTCAATGTAATGTTCTGGTAAAGGTTTAGACTGAAATTGACGGACTAGTTTTGAATTACTTGACTATAAACAAAAATGTGACTATTGACAGTGATTAGAAGAAAGTGTGCATGAAGCTTCATTATTTCTAATTTCTTTAGTAAGGTATTGTTAAGACAACTTTCCTGTCTGACCATTCAGGAGCCACTCTGGGAGTCACACACACCACTAGAGACTGTCACTGCTGGGACTGAAATCCCTTCATAGCAGGCAACTCCAGTTAACCAAGGGGTACCCCGTTTGACTCCCTACCACAACACAGTGTCAGACAAGTTTCCCTCACCGGCTTGGCCCCAGGCTTCCCGCAGCAGAATCCCAGACACCTTTGAGTAATTGAATCATGTTGTAGTGACATCATAACAGCTCGAGCTGGAGCCTCCGGGAAGGGACCCCAACAAAAGAATCCCTGGACTTTGGTACCCTCACAGTCTGTGACCCCGATAGTCTGGAGTCTTCCTGCTGTCATCTGCTCCTGCTGAGTCTCAGAGTGGCCGGTCACCTGGCTGGCTCTGCAGATCTTCGTGCCCTTTGTTAGGCAAAGGGTCGGCACCAGTTCACGGCTCGTTGCCTGGGGCTCCAGCCATTTCCCACCACCCAGTACACAATCTCCATCTCCCGCGGCAGCTGCATACAGAGCTATCAGCAGTAGCGGTATTCCTCAACAGTATCCTCACGTACCTAGGCAGAAGATGGTTTACTTTTTGTCGACTAGTGGAAAAAGAGAATCCCTTTCTGTATTAATCCTTCTGAATTGCGATAAACAATAGAAGGCTCTATCTGTGATATTACACATCCTTTCAAAAAAGAAGACCTAGCACTGATTAACAACTTCTATCTGATGAGGGTATAGAGGCCACTGTGAAGAGAGGCAATGGGAATTGAAAACCTGAGTCTTATCATGTTTCATGGATTCATTTGTTCTGAAGATATTAAACATAATAGATGCATTAGACTGTAACTTTCAGTGCCTTGATCTCCAAACTCTTCAATCATTCCTTTAATTAACACACACAGACAAATTACTTGCAAGATTAATCAATACAGAGACTTCCTTGATGGAAAAAGCAGGAAGAGATGGATTCTTGTCCTTCCACACAGAGGACAAGGACAAAACCAAATTTTCAAAATTTACACCCCTCCATAAAGATGAAAAGACCATATAATCCACTTAATCCAAAATCCAAATAGATCAAAAGGATAAAATAAAAATAGAGCTCTGAAAAGCACTCAGATATGGAGGCAAAAGGTCTATATTCTAAAATCTCTCCTTGTGCATATCTGATAGACACTAGATCAAATCTGAGAGATTTTGCATTAATGATTTTTGCACTAAGAATTCCTTTTTCAGAAACCAAAGGCATAACAATAAGGTTCCAGAAAAATATGCTGCTTTTCAAATAAGTCAGCACTTTTGAAAGCCCTGTATTAGTTTCACCTCTGGAATGGAGACTGCCTCCCTACTTTGATAGACTTTGTTGGGAGCTAAATATTTTAACAGTTTTGTTAGAATTAGGAATTTATTACAGAAAGTACTATAATTTCCAAAGGACTGCAATCTCCATTTCCCACCTTTACCAAACATTATAAAGGCATCTCAGCACTAAAAAAACCCCAGAACCTTAGCATTGCCTTAGGCAAGTGTAATAGTTGCATAAATTTTAGCAAGAACCTCCCAAAATATCTCTCTGCTTCTCTTCTGGAATAAACAGTTCCACCACAGTAATGATTCCCAACCTCAGAAAGAACATGTCATATCCATGCAAAGTCTTACTGCTAAAAAAGAAGCATCTGAAAACCTCTGATGAAGCATAGTTATTGTAGAGATTTCATATCAGCCATACGAGGAGTGGCTACAGTCACTTGGCTTGTTCAGCCTGGAGAAGAGGAGAATGAGGTCAGACCTCATCACTGTCTACAACTTCCTCACAAGGGGAAGGGGAGGGGCAGGCACTGATCTCTTCTCTGGTGACCAGTGACAGGACCTGAGGGAAAAGCTGGAGATGTATCAGGGAAGGTTTAGGATGGATATCAGGAAAAGGTGGTCGGGCACTGGAACAGGTTCCCCAGCCAAGCCTGACAGAGTTCAAGAAGCCCTTGGACAATGCTCTCAGGCACATGGTGGGATTATTGGGGTGTCTTGTGTGGGGCCAGGAGTTGGACTCAATGATCCTTGTGGGTCCCTGACAACTCAGGATATTCTATGGTTCTACAGTTCTAAAAAAAATGACTCAAGAGATCACTAATCTTCTATCAAAACTTGTGAGTACAATTCTACTCAAAGTAATTTATGGAAGACAATAACACATGCCTACACAGAAAGTGTAGTGTGATTGTAATATGTATTCCCATGCCTCAATTACAAAAGCAGCAATGTTTTCAAAAGCATTTCAAAAGCATATGCTTTCATGCAGATTTTAACCATGTGCTAGCACCTAGAGTAAGATCTTTAGAGGGACACTTGCTATGAACATCATCAGCATTCCTGTTCTAATTAGACTGAGTGCATGCTACAAGCACACTCTTTTCTTGACATAATGTGATCTAAAGTTACAGTTGATGTACTAAAATGCACAAATGCCAGGCTTTTGCATAAATACAGTAAGCAACTTGACAAAAACGAATGGCATATTTAGGAGTTACTGGATATTTTTCTAACATATTCCCATAAGAACAATAGAGGAAGCTTCTTCCTGCAGTCACACCACCAAATCAAATTATTATAACTAGAACAATCCCTGAGCGTATGAACTTGTAGACATAGTACAAACTTACAAGCAATGGCAAAAGTGTTACTAAAAATAAGAATCATATTTCTCCAAGGTAAGAACTTTTCCGGAAATCTGTCCCAAGACTGCTAAAAATCCTTTTACTCAGTTTTATTAATTCATGGCTGAATCCTCAGCAGCTAAAGTGAAAAGAACTGCTGTCTGGCATAGGGGCAACTTACTACCAGTGAATAAATGGTGGTCATTTGTCCCAATATAAGGCAACAACTCTTGCACCTGATCCACAGCAATTGCAGGAATCCAAGAAGAACTGAGACTTGCCAGAGGGTACAGGTAGAAGGAAAGCATGAGGTTGGAATCCTTAATTGGTAAGATGGATATTGAAGAGTGATGAAAGGGTGAGATCACATTCTATAAAAATAATTTCTTTCCCCAAAAGAAACAAATCAGAGTCTGTCCATGGCTATGTAATTATGGTTAACAAACTTCACAACTCATGCTCAATATCTCCTGAAAGCCAGAACAAAACAGAAAGAGTGTTCTAGTCTCACTCTGTTTGAAGATTGCTGTGCATCATTTAAAATACAGTGCATTTTTTGAGATGCTTCTTAGCTAAAATGTGCTGGAGAATCTACTCAAAGTATGGGGATATAAAAGTAGCTTTTTAAGTAGTAGAAGACAAATAAGCTCTCCATAAATAAAATTAGTAGAAATATAAGCAAAGTAACCCATTTCATAATTTCATTAAATCAAAATTAAAGCCAGTAGAGATTTCTTTTAAGGTGAGCGCCCATTTTCTTTGTATAGTCACAATGTTTTCTAACAAGACTTGATTTAGTTATCAAATGAGAAATACCTAAAAAGTTAATCCTTTTAAGTAACTGCAACAAGAACATTTACACACACACACAAACACAACAAAAACTCTCTCACTCTCTATATTCAGGCATCTTTAAAAACAGGAAAAAAACATCTTTGAATAGGGAGAAAACTTGTTCACTCTCTGCCGGTTAAACATACAAACCACATGTAAATTCAGTTGCCTCCATGCAAGTACGTCCAAAATAGACCATTTTTACCTATGAACTTCTAGAATCAGAATTTATACTGTTTTCCATTCTGAAAATTTTTATTTGGACTATCTAACAAGTCAGCATTATACTATAAAATAATTTTTGTAAGTCATTAAACGGAATGCAGAGAAAGCTTCTGAAAAATATTTATGCTAACCTATCACTATCTACTTTAAAAACCACATCTTCAAGATTTACATGAGGGTTTGCATCCACTTTTGATATTTCTGAAGGCTGACCTTCAAACCAGTTAACAACAACAACAACAAAAAAAAAGAGACGAAGGAAAAAAGAGAAAAATTTAAAAAAATAGAAGGAAAAAAAATCAAAGAGGATAGATTGATAGATTGAATGTAATCAGTTAAGACAACCAGTACAGCTACTGAAGAGCAAACATTTCACAGGCTTATCTGGTTCTGTGCTAGAGACCATATAGATATATGGTAGATCTCTAAAACTTGAAAGCCTACATAATAATGAATATCCAGTTGAACAAACACTGGAGACAATATAGTAGTATATATTACCCAATCATTACAGTGCCTTTAAAAGACTCTATATGATTTAAGTCTAACACC
>VXBU01000014.1:78614-90139 GCA_013400315.1 Bombycilla garrulus | reverse complement strand
GATACTAAATATTAAAAATATTTATTTTTAAATTTTTGCATTACTATAAATAGTGATATTATATTTATAGTATATAAATATTATATATCATATATATGTTTTTATATATAAATATATATTTATATTACTAAAAATATATGTGTATTCATAGTAATATAAATAATCCCCTGTAAGGACTTCGTCAGCTTCCTTTGGATCTAACAAAAACCAACCAGGGTCTAATTTTCAATACTGACATGTTGTTAGACCAATGAAAAGTTAGTTAACTTCTTAATATTGCTCATTTTTTTGTAGTAAATAATACCTATTAAATAAACATTTTTTTCCCACTTCTCTCAAAAAGAAAAAAAAAGAAAAACCACTTAAATTTACTTCCTAAGAGAACCCCTTTAAAGATTTTCTCCCAGATTTGCCCTAAACAGAACAGGGTGCCACTGTGCTTCCAGAGAACAGGGACAGGAGGAGGGGGACGGCCTCAGGGGGGATTTCCCCACGGGAAGGGTGGGACCACGGAAGGTTCCAGGCACAGGTACCCGACGTTTCTCACTCACCTGGCTCAGGTGAGCCCGGCAGGGCGGGCAGGGGCGGCGCAGGCGGCGGCGGTGGCACCGAGGTGGCAGCTGCGGGGGTGGCACAGCTCCCTGGCACCGCCCCGGAGCCCAGCGCCACGGGGAGGATGGAGATGTCCCCGTCCCCTTTCTTCTGGATCTTGATGGTTCCCTGCTTCTCCAGCTCGTGGATCTTCTTCTCCAGCGTGGACTGGCGCTGGATGGCCTCCTCCTTCTCCTTCACCATCTTCCTCAGCGTGTGAACCTGGCTGTTGGCGTCCTTGTAGATCTCCTGGGGGGTCACAGCAACGGGGAATTCAGAATTCCGAGGGCAGGATCGGCACAGCCAGATCCACAGAGGGGACGGCACTGCAGCCCCACCACCCAGAGAAATCCTGGATTCTCCCACCCTTTGGGACCTCCACAGGTCCAAAATTCCCAAAACTCCCACCTGGAATGAGATGTGTCCATCTCACTCAGTGATTCCTGGCACATCCAAAGCCATTTCTGCCCATCCTTTGAGTGCACACACAAACAATTCCACCTGAAATCTGCCCCAGGCTCAGTCCTGGGAAGCCAGGAGGACTCTTCTGCCCCAGATCCGTGATCTCCACTCCCTGCATCCCGGATCCATCCAGGGCTTCCCATCCACTCACCCGGATCACGTCCAGTTCTTTGTTCCTTTGCATAAGCTGTTTTTCCAGTTCCACAATCTTGGCCATGGCTTCGTTCTCTGTATCCTGGAGTTTCTCAGATAACTATCCAGCAAAAGAGAAATGGATTAAATAACTGCAAAACTGGGGGGGCTTATCCATCAAAATAACAGGTCACTTCTCGGATAAACTGATAAATTACTGATATTCCAGGAAATCCTAAAGTCTCTCCTTGCAAAGAGAACAGATTCCTGCCTGAGATGAGGGACAGAAGTTGGACAGGGCTTGGAGCAGCCTGGGACAGCAGGAGGTGTCCCAGCCCATGGCAGGGGTGGCACTGGGTGAGGTTTAGTGTCCTTTCCACCCCAAACCATTCCCTAATTCCTGCAACACCTCAGAGGGGCACACACTGCACAGCGAGGTAAGAACATTATTTATTCCAAGTGATGGGGATGGTGAGAGAAGGAAAAGCTTTTCTCAGTTTCAAAGATTTTTTTTTTAATTTTTTTTATTCTTTTACTTTTATTCTTTTATTTTTATTCTTTTATTCTTTTTTTTTTATTCTTTTTTTTTTTTATTCTTTTCCAAAAGCCAGGCCGTGTCTTTCCAGCCTGAAGGAACCAACACCAAGGTTTGGGACAGCAAACCCTGAGCATTTACAGAAGAGGATTTCCCTCCTGAAGCCCTGTTTGAAGCACAGCCAGGATGTTTTTTCCCCTATTTTGGGCCTGCTCTGCTGAGAAACTGGAATTTTCCATGTAAATCACCCCTCCCAGCTCCTACACCTGCACAGGTAAATCCTCCTGGAAGCACAACCAGGAGCTGATTTTTTTTCTCCCAGTTCAGAGGCCCAGAAATCCCCAAACTTTTTCCAAGTGAACCTCCCCCCATCCAGGGCCGGGCAAACCCCGAATCCACGTGTGCCACTCACGTGGGAAAGGTTTTCTTCCAGTTCCTCCACCCTCTCCAGGGCTGCGTTCTTGGTCTCGGCGTCCTCCAGCAGAGCCCCCACGTCGAACACGTTGTCCAGGTAGGCCTGGATCTGCACCTGCAGCTTGTCACTCTCTGTGTGCTTCAGCTTCTGCACGGCCCCAGGGACACGGGTGACACAGGGGACACGGGTGACACGGGTGACACAGGTGACACAGGGCACAGGGAGCTCAGGGCAGCTCCAGCACCCAGGGAAACCCGCTGAACACCCAACAGCCCCGGTTCACTTCTCCCCTGTGGCTCCAGAGGATAGCACAACTTCCCTGCCCGTGGAAGGCCTTGGGATGAGAGCTTTAGGGTCCCTTCCAGCCCAAAGCATTCCATGATTTCCCCCGTTTGCTGGGAAAGGCTCTGCCTGTCCCCGTGGAGCCCCCAGAGCCACCCCGAGATCCCAAACACACCCATGGCCAGTGCAGCTGTGTCCAAACACATCCCCCAAAACCCCAAACCCCTCTGCTGGTGGGCACTGGGCAGGAATCAGCAGGGACAAGGCATTCCCATGCCAGCAGCAGCAGCATTTCCAAGGACAGGGATAAAAACGCTGCCCCTGGATCCCTGGCAGTGTCCCAGGCCAGGCTGGACAGGGCTTGGAGCACCCTGGGACACTGGGAGGTGTCCCTGCCATGGCAGGGATGGATTGTGAAACTCTTCAAGGTCCCTTCCCACCCAAACCATTCTGGGACCCCATGGAAAACAGGTATTTCTTATTAATAATAAAGATATTTATAGAAACAACGATCTAATTTCCCATTCCCACGGGAAAATAGCTAAGGGGAAAGAAGTCAGCAGCTTCCATCTGCCAGCCAGCCAGCCAGCAGAGCACTCCTGGCTGTCAGACAATCCCCAAGGAGAGTTTCCCAGCCTGGGGAAGGACAGAGCTCCGTGGCTGGAGCTGGGGGACGTGGCAGGGCGAGGACACGGCTGCGGTTCATCCTCCCTTTGTCATCAGGCTCCGGATTTAGCTGCAGGCTGTAATTCCAGCCATTCCCTGCTGGCCTGTGGGACAGCCCAGAACCCGTGGGGAGCTGGGAAAGGGGGATTGGGAAGGACTCACATCCAGGTACTCGTCCAGGCCCAGCTTGGTGAACTCGTACTGCAGGTGCACTCGGAAGTTCATGTCCTCCACGGAGTGCACCACGATGTTGATGAACTGCATGCAGGCCACCTGCAAGGACAGCGCCAGGTGAGCCCAGATCCCCAGGGACAGCTGCAATGCCTTCAATTCTAGCTTCCATGTTTTTCAGATTCTGCCCTGCCGTGGTGTGTGGCTCTGAACTTCACACAGAGCGTTGTTGAGTTCTCCTCACAGCTCATCACACACAACAATCCTTTCCCAGCCCAGAAACAAGGAGCAGCTCCGGGCCCAAAAATCCAAACAGCAAGTGCAAATCTCCACCCCAGATTTCCAGGAGGAACCTGAGGATCGAAGCAGTCTGATCTTACCCACAGGAAAAACCTCCACGAGTCTTCTATAGTCTGTTGTAAAAATCAATCAATTCATGTCATAGTAATTGTCTGAAAAGCTTAAACTAATATTTTTTAAACATTCATGTATCTTTAATTATAAAAATGAAACAAAAGAAATACTAAAACTGCTTTTAATAAAATCTAAAATAATTTGGATTAAATAATATTTAAATTTGGCAGAAATTAATTTTGGCAAAAAATAGAGCTTAACAAAGGAAACTTAGTAAAACTTAACTTTAAAAAATATTAAATATTAAAACCTAATGGTACCTTAGTAGAACAAAAGGTACACTCAAGAAAACCCTACGTTATTGTAATTAATATTAAATATAACTTGATCTATATAAAACTGAAATAGGAAATGTAAAAAACAAATAACTCTGGGTTATTTGGTGGGAAGAAGAAACTGAAGGCAGCCCCTGGATCACCAGTTTGGAACTGGGATTTGGCCACTTCCCTGGGGTCTGTTCCAGGGCACAGAGGAAAAACTGATGGGATAAATCTCAGACTCCAGGTTTGAGTGAAAATGCAAGAATCATGTGATTCCCTCCTTTTCTTTTTAAATCCAAGGAATTTGCCAGCCTGTTTCCCTCACACCACCTCATTTTTAAGGCCCTCAAGGCTTGATGCTGTCCTGGAAACATTCCTGGAGCGTTCAGAGCCCGCAGGAATCACCTCTCTGGTGCTGTAACACCTGAATTTTGGCGGAAAAAGGTTTTTTACACAAAGCTCAGCACTAAATCCACACAAAGTGCAACAGAGGCCTCAGAATTCCAGTGCTAGGGTGGGAAATCCTGCTCAGAACAGACCCACACGGGATCCAAGCACTGAGCAGGAACGCAAGGGAGATTTTTCCTGATTAGAAGTAGGATTTCAGTTTCTCACAGTGCAGCACAGACCTTAAACCCCCAGATTTGGGAGATTTCTGCCACCAGCCCCAGAACCAAGAGCTCTCCAACATCCTCCCTGCTGCTCCAGCTCTGCCTGGCCCAGGGAAGGAAAATGATGGAAAATCTGGGAGTTTCTGGAAAATCCCACTCACCATGAAGTCGATGTTGTTGTCCTCGTTCCGGAAATGCTCCATGAGCTTCTCGAAGCGCTGCTTCTCCCCACACACCTGAGAACAAGCACCACACCTGGGTCAGCCCAAAAAGAAACCCAAAATCTTCAAATCCACTTTATCTGCTTGCTCAGACCCTCTCCAGCCAGGTTCCCTCTGGTTAAAATATCCCTCATCAGAAGTAATTCCGTGTGGACACCTGCAGTGTGAGGCTGAGGAACCAGGCACAATTACTGTACGTTTTTAATTATGAAAGAACTCTTTTTATCTCTTTTCTCCCTAAAAAACTGGATCTTGTCCATGAGTGGAAGGAGCAGAGTTGCACCAGGCTGTGCCACAGCTCCGAGCTGACTTCTCTCTGTAATTAGGGAGAAACCCAAATGACAGGGAGGGAAAAAAGATAAAATTATCCCTGGGGCTAAAGGAGGAATGAAAATAAATCAGTGCAACAATCAGCTGGTCAGAATTCCTGAGCTGTGGAAAGGGGTTTTGGCAGGAAACAAAAGCAAAGTCCAAGACAAAGCAGCTCCCAGGATTTTGTTTAAATTTTAATATTCCCAGCAGCTTCCACAAAAACAGCCCAGAATGGAAAATAAGCTGGAAAAAACATTCCCAGCCCTGGAATGGAGCACCTGGGGCAGTGGGAGGTGTCTCTGCCATGGCAGGGGTGGAATGGGATGGGATTTAAGGTCCTTTCCAACCCAAACCATTCCAGCATTCCATGGTCTCTCTTGCACCCATTTCAGAAAAAAAATTGAATTTCAATTAATTTCTAAAAATAATTAGTATTGTATTCATTCTATCATTAATAGTATTATCAAATATAGCATATTGATACATTATATATTATATATTACACACTTTATATTATTTATTATATATTATATAGTATATATAATATACTATATATTATATAGTATATAGTATATATTACATACTACATTGTGTATGCAATAATTTATATAATATAGTATGCAATATATTATATATTANTTATATATATACATATATATAATACCATCACAATTAATTATATAATAAATATTAAACAATATTTTGTTATTATATAATTTAATAATTCAGTAATTAATAATTTCATGATTTAAACAAAATAATGGGTTGTGGAAAGCAGTGGAACAACGGATGCGGCTCCAGGATTCCCAGTTCACCTGATGGAAAGCATTCCCAGGGATGAGAACAGCCAGGAGCCCTCCAGGGCTGAGCCACTGACTCAGGAACAACCCAGAGCAGAGCAGCGCCAGCCCAGCATCCCAACCCCGGGATCCCATTCCTGAGCCAGGGAAAAGCCAATCCAGCTGCAGGGACAGCAGAGGCTCCCCCGTGGAATGCTGCCACTCACGGCAGAGCAAAGGGAGGGAAGCTGGGCATGGAGGCTCCTGCTCTGGATGCTGGGAGCGCTGGGATCCCATCCCACCACGGCAAACCAGACCCTGCTGTTTCTGGCAGGGTCCTTTCCCAAGGGTTGTCATTGGGAAGATGGGCAGAGCTTTCCTTGATGGGCATCACTGTGGGAAGAACATGGATTAAAGGAGCTGCCAGAGCTGGAAAAAAACCTGGCTCTGCTTGGGCTGGGAATAAAACCTTCAGAGGTTGATTGCACTAAGCCCACGCTATTCCAGAAAACTGAGCGGTTTTCTGGGGAACCACCCACAGAGGGGCCTTGTCCGGGCACTAAGGAAGGAAATCCAACCCGGATCTACCCCAAAGCTGCATCACAATCCTGAGAGGGAGCAGGAGGATCTGTCAGGAGGAGTCTGGAGAGGATTTATCCAAATCCACCTGGCAATGGACACACGGTTCCCAGCCAGACCACCCAGGAGCAAAGCTCAGCCCTCCTGCTGGCCCTGCTCTCCCGCCTGGATCACTGTGGGATGCTCCAGAAGCATTCCCAGAACGGTTTGGATTGGGAGGGACTTTAAAACTCCTCCAATTCCACACTTTCCACTGGATCAGGCTGCTCCAAGCATCCCTGGAAGTGTCCAAGGCCAGCTTGCACAGGGCTTGGAGCAATCCGGGACAGTGGGAGGCGTCCCTGGCCACGGCAGGGGTGGGATTAAAGGGATTTAAGGTCCTTTCCCACCCAAACCATCCCTGGATTCTGTGATTCCATGAAATCGGTGGGAATTATGTTAAAACAAGGGGAATCCTGGTGTGCTGCATCCTGCTCCTCTCCCATCCCTGGTTCCAGCACCAGCTCCTCCCTGCCCAGGAAGTTCAGCCCCTGGAACAACCACCAGACAACGACCTTCCCAAAGGTTGTCTGGATTAGCTGAATTCCAATTTATTTTCTTGGCATTTCTTCTTGCCTTGGAGCAAAGCACGTTGGATTCCTCAAAGTTATGGATCACCTTCAGAAAATCTCCTCAGTTCTGGATTTCTTTCCAAAGCACCTGCATCCTGGGTTTATCTGCAAATTCCAAATGATTTCCCACCCAGAGCTGTCACGAGCACACCCTCCCAAATCCGATTATTCTGGAATATTTTTATATAAAACACCACAACAGCTTTGCTGGGTGAGAGCCAATGTTGGGAAGCTGCACAGAGCCAGGACTGTTCCTGGCTCTCTGTCCCACTCAGTTTGGATCCCACAGAGCTCTCAGAGAGTTTGGATTTCAGTGGAGCATCCCAAAGCTCCCTCTGCTTTCCTGGAGCTCTGCTCCTCCTGCAACACCAGCCTCAGGCAGTGAGGATAAAACCACGGAGCTGCTTCCCCCAAACCCATGGGAACCAGGATTTGGATTCCCAAAGGGCTGGGAATGCTGCTGAGGGAGCTCCCTGGCTGGGATATCCCACTCCAGCAGCTTTTGGAACGGGATATCCACTGGTGGGAGGCGCTGGGAGCAAGAGCTGCTGGAATCGTGGGGATTGCAGCTCCTTTGCATAAACATGAAAACGACGGGATGGGCCCCACGGTGCTCCAGGGGAAAGCTGCAGCTTGTGGAAAACCCTTCCAGCAGGGAATTTAGCTGCATGAGGAGGCTCCAACCAATCAAAAGAGAAGCAGGGACACCCAAATTGGCTGAAGCAGCTCCACGAACCTCCTTGAAGTTGTCGAAGGCAGATAAAATGATCTCGTGGCCCCCTCGGACGAGGCAAACCGCTGCCAGGAGCTCCAGGACCAGGGCCTTTGTCCTGTGGAGAGAAAACACAGGGAGACACTCAGGGGCAGCACCTGATCCACCTGCTCCCTGCCCCAGGGAAAACGTGGGAGCTGCAGCCTCATCCCACGTGATTTTCAGCCCTAGGAATGAATATCCCTGCGAGGTGCACAGCGCCGATCCGGGCGGTCTGGCCTCTCCTGGCATCATGCAGCTCCCCCTCCCCATTCTAAAGCTTCTCAAACCATGCAGGGATTGAAACCCCAAAGTTGGAGATCCAAGCAGAAAGGCTCTGGCAGAACTCGGGCAGAACTCGGGCAGAACTCTCAAAATCACAAACTCAGGGCAGTGATTGAGATTTGCTGCTCCCAGGGAGTTCCCTGCACACGCCTGGAGGAGCAGCTTTGCACCCTCGACCACCTTCCCCAGAGCCCAGTTTTTAATGGGAGAGCTTAAAATTCCAATCCGCAGCTTCCCTGACACTCATCTGAATTATCCTCCGTGGTAATTTGTATTTATAGCCTCCCCCAAACACACACACACACAATTCACTGCAGGAACACAGGCTGTTGGAGCACATCCTCCTCCTTAAAAATCAGGAATCGGAGCTGATTTTTCAGCAGTGAAACAGAGAGAAAACGAGATCACTGAGGGAAAAAACATGCAGCAAACCCAGTGTAACCCTCATGGAAATAATCCACAGTGTTTCCTTCCAGGATTCCTGGAAAACAAAAGACTTTCTGGGCAGCTGAGCTCTGAGCAGAGGCAAACCATGCACACACAGAAAAAAATTAGTCCCATGCTCAAGCAGCGACTCAAAGCAGATGTTACAGAACAAGAAATACCTTGTGGGCTCTCAAAGGGTCAAGGTTATCTTTGGAAACCAGAAAAAATGGTCACTTCCCTAGGAAATTTTAAATGGAATGTTCAATTCTGTCTCCTCCAGGAATTTTTTATTTTTGTTTTTTTTTTCTCCTGCTAGAAGAACTTGCAGGGTTTTTCAGGATAAGGAGCTGCAATATCCCCCACTCTGAGGGGATGGAGGTCTGTGGGATTGGAGCCTCCAGTGCTGCCCACACCTCTGGGATGAGGAGAATTCCCTGGAGCTGCTGCTTCCCCTTGGCACATCCCAGGCAAACCTCAGGGCTCTCCAACAGCTCCCACAAACACACTTTGGGGTCTGAGCAGGGCTTAGTCCTCAGATTATTCCAGTCACATTTTAAAGCAGTTTTTTTATCCACCGACATCAAAATAACCCACTTCTTCCGAAAGTGAAAACCTGGGTTCTCCCCTCATTTCCAGGCACTGGAAAATGATAAAAGTGATGATAAAAAATGATGATAAAAAGTGATGATAAAAAATGATGATAAAAAATTATTTTAAAAATGATAAAAAACATTAAACTTCCCATTTATTCTTGGCTTGGTGAATAAAAGGAAGAAGGAGGAAGCTGCTGCTCCTGCTGCCAGCCTCAGGCCAGGCTGGGAATGCACACCCAGGGCTGGTTATCACCTCATCCCCTCTGTTCCACCTTTCCTTGGAAACATTTCTGTGCTCCAGCTGGACTGTTCACACTGCCAGGGCTCACAGCTCCAGGATCTGCTGGAGTTGTGGGATCCCTGAGGAATTACAGCACCCCGGCTGTGGCTGCAGCCTGGCCCAGAGCAGAAATGGAACCCTCTCCCAGAGAAATTCCAGCCTGAGGGTCTTTGATAACGTTTCCTAAAAGTTTGTCCTCTCTTCAGGAAAATCCCACATTCAGCTGCTCATTGCCACTGGGGCTTCTGCAACAGAGCAGAGAGGCTCCAGCAGGCAAATTCCAGCAGAATTCCAGAAGGATTCGGGTGGGAAGGGGGTTCAGGATGATCCAGTGCCACGGGCAGGGACACACTGCACTGTCCCAGGGACACTCCCAGGGATCCAGGGGCAGCCCCAGCTGCTCTGGGAATCTGTGCCACCCTCCCAGGCAGGAATTCCTTCCCAAAACCCCACTAAACCCACCCTCCTCCAGCTCAGGCTGGAGAACCAGAGCTCCGGAATCACACACCCACTGCTCCTTTATCCACACCGTTCCACATTCCCCCAATCCAGACCAAAACCTGCTTTTTTTCCCCCAAATTCCCCTCTGGAAACCCTTTCCAAGGGCTCTTCACTCACCTGCTGCTGGAACCCTGCAAGGGAGAGGAGCCTACCTGGGGTTCTTGTTGTTCAAACTCAGTGCAATCTCATTAACGGCGTGAGGATGGGACATGACCATGTTGAATCCGTACTGGGAAGAGAAGGGACAGTCCTGCCTCAGCCTGACCCCAAAACCCCAAAAAACCCCAAAACCCCACAAACTTCTCCCAGCACACCCCAATTTGGCAGCTTCTCCCAGTTTGGTTTTGTTAAGCCGAACAAAACCTCATGGAATTAAAAATCAGAGCCATTCATTCTGGTTTTGCACTGAAAATTCAAAATATTGAAGTTGAATGGAATTGAATTGGATTGAAATTGAAATTGAAAATTGGAATTGAAAGCACAATATTTCATTCTGGTTCTGCATTGAAAAATTGAAATATTGAAGCTGAATTGAATTGAAACCAGAATATTTTATTCTGGTTTTGCATTGAAAATTTGAAATATTGAAACTTAAATGAATTGAATCCAATTGAATTGAAATTGGAATTGAAAGCAGAATATTTCATTCTGGTTCTGCATTGAAAAATTGAAATATTGAAGCTGAATTGAATTGAAACCAGAATATTTTATTCTGGTTTTGCATTGAAAATTTGAAATATTGAAACTTAATTGAATTGAATTGAAATTGGAATTGAAACCAGAATATTTCATTCTGGTTTTGAACTGAAAATTCAAAATGTTGAAATTGAACTGAATTGTATTCAATTCAATATAATTGAAACTGAAAACTGGAATTGAAAACCAGAGTATTTCATTCTCCCACCACAATTTCCATCTCTGGGTATTCCAAGATTTTACAATTCCAAGATTTTAGAATTCCAAGATTTTAGAATTCCAAGATTTTAGAATCCCATAATTTTACAATTCCAAGATTTTAGAATTCCAAGATTTTAGAATTCCAAGATTTTTACAATTCCAAGATTTTAGAATTCCAAGATTTTACAATCCCATGATTTTACAATTCCACGATTTTAGAATTCCATATTTTTACCATTCCATGACTTTACAATTCCATGACTTTACACTTCCATATTTTTACAATTCCATATGTTTACCATTCCAAGATTTCACAATTCCAAGATTTCACAATTCCATGATTTTACAATCCCTGCAAGTGCTGCCTTTGGCCGTTCCAGCTGCTCCTGCACTGCTCCCAATCCTTCTGCTCGTCCTTCCTGCTCCAACCCCTTTTTCCCTGGGCCCCATTTATTGTCCAGATGGAATTCTTGTTTCAAGTGGAATTCTTGTTTCAATGGGAATTTAGCAATGGAAAATTCCCAAACTGGGATTCACAGCTCAGCTGCCAAAGCCATTCCCTGCTGGATTTGCTCCCCAGATCCCAACCAGAATTCCTCTGGAATATCCTCGTGATTTGGGATTTTGGATATGGGATTTTTCCTTGCAACCTTCCTGCAAGTCCTTTATAATAATATATTCCTGCATAACTTGTAATTTATTATACAGTAATTATACTATTATTTAATTAATAATAAATATTACTTATAAT
>VXBU01000014.1:22929-62877 GCA_013400315.1 Bombycilla garrulus | reverse complement strand
TATTTTTATTGTCATCTTCATCATGAAACCGGTTCCTCACTTCTGTTAATCTCATTTTTGCAAAGGTGAGAGTTCCATTTTGGGGATAAACTCCTAATATTCCCCAAATATTCCACAGACAGACATCCAGGATCTGCTGCACAGATTGTGTAGGAATCACCATTTCTGGACAGTTTTTCCTTTCAGACCTAAGCTGAAAACCAGCACAGGAAAGAAAGAGTTCATTTCCTCTTTGATTTACAAGCAAAACCAGGTGAAAACGGCACAGTGGGGCAAAACCAAGGGAAAACAGGAATCAAAACCTGTATTTAGAATAAGAAAATCCTGCACAACCGCTGTTCCTGGGACAGATATAAATATTTCACACCCCATATGCTGCGTTTGGGCGCTTTTAGTGCCGCCTGCTCACACTGCCCTGCTGAGGGTGGAGTTGTGACACAGCCCAGCCTGTCCCCACTGCCCAGCGTGTCCCCTGGCACGGCCGGGCACGGAAAGGTGGCACTGGGTCACCTCCTGCTGCTGCTGGTTACATCAACCCTGCTTTTCCAGAGGGTGGGAAGGGCCTCATCCCAGGGAAGGGCCTCATCCCGGCCCGGGGGTGGACTCAGAGTTGTGCAAGGAGCCGCGATGACTCCAGATTGCAAATTTCCTTCCCATCTGCTCACGGCTCCCGTCTCAGCCCCGAGCTGGGCAGTGAATCAGCAGCAGCTGCAGAGGGTGGATCAGCTCCCAGGTGGGAATTTGCACATCCAGGCAGGGATCAAACGGCCTCAGCCTGTCCCGCTGCCAGCAGGGATCCAGGGAACACCCCTGACACCAACCAGGGCTCACAGAACCGATGGGATGGGATGGGATGGACCTCAGAGCCCATCCAGGGCCCCATCCAGCCTGGCTGCAGACACTTCCAGGGATGGGGAATCGCAGCACTCCCTGCAATTTTTCAAATGTCTCAGTCAAGTGAATCTTGAAATAGCTCAAGCTTTACATTTTAACCTCATGGGGAAAAAAAAAATTCTTTACTAAGCTTTACTTTAAGGGACCTGTGCAATGAAGAGGGTTGGATGGGATATTGGGAAATAAATCTCTTCCTGTGAAAGGGTGAGGTCCTGAGGGGTTGGATGGGATATTGGGAAATAAATCTCTTCCTGTGAAAGGGTGAGGTCCTGAGACAGGGTGCCCAGATTTGCTGTGGCTGCCCCTGGATCCCTGGCAGTGCCCCAGGCCAGGCTGGACGGGGTTTGGAGCAGCCTGGGACAGTGGGAGGTGTCCCTCAGGTTGGAAGTGGATGGGCTTTCAGCTCCCTCCCAACCCAAAGCAGTCTGGAATTCCATGGTTGTGTCAGACACCCCACAGCTGAATAGGAAATATCCCATAAATGCATTTACCCCACTGTCCCTCACCTCCTGCCAAACTCTCACCCTGCTTTTGCTGCGTTTCCCAATTTCCCAGTGCTGGATCAATTATTTCATCAGCCATCACTGCTGAACTCCATGGCAGATCCCGATTTTGCTCCGGAGATTCAACAGAGCTCCAGAGATTTTGCTCCCAGACTCAAACCCCAATTCTGGCACATTTCATTTCCCCCCAGAATGCCATTCTTGTCTATCCACCACATCCTGCTCACCCCGCAGAGCTCACGAGGAGATGCCTCAGCACCCGGCACTGCCCAACCCGAGGCTGTTGGCAGCTCTGGAGGTGAGCAGGAGTTCAGTCCCCTGTCCCCTGCCCCTGGAGGTGACAGCTCCAGCTGCCACCACAGTGACGTGGGCAGCTCTGAGGTCAGGCTGAGCCCGCGCAGGGCAAAACCAGCGGCCAGAGGGAATTTGGGATGGAAACATCCCGGAGGAAAGCGATATCCCTGTGTGAGCTGGGAATCTGGCATCCAACAGCTTCTGCCTGACCTGCTGCCCACAGGGACTCCAGCACGGAGCTCAGAGCCCTCTGGGACACCCAGAAATATCTGTGACACAAACCACAGGGTGACAGAACCCGTCAGGATGGAGGGGGCGGCTGCAGTCGTCGCTGTGAGGCCTCCAGGAGCGGCTCCCCACACGGGAGCAGGAATGAGCGCTGGGAACTCCTGGAACAGGGGCCCAGCTCGGCCCAGGGACGCTGTGGGTGGGAACAGACACCTCCCCAAGCTGTCCAGAGGCTCCTCACCTGGTCACAGATGAGCTCCCACTTCTTCTCGTTGTCGTACTGCCGCAGGAGCCGGGCCTTGTCGGGAGGCAGGTTCATGGCATTCTGCGGAGAGACACAACACTGTGAGGGATCAGCCACAGCCAGACCAGCTGCAGCAAAGCGAGGCGGCGTGGCTGCGCTTCTTGGAGTGTTTCCTGTCAATTCCTGGATGCCAGGGCTGCTCAGGAACCTTCCCTCTCTCTGCCCGTGTTGGTTTTGGCCCCAACAGCGCCGGTGAATCACGAGGCACCCGAGGGCAGAGCTGGGACACACGGGGTGAGGACGGGGGGCCAGCCCTGGGCTTCACAGCCTGGGTTTTTAGGGAAAAATCGTTCCCTGAGAGGGTGGGGAGACCCTGGCACAGCTTCCCACAGCAGCTGGCGCTGCCCCTGGAGCAGCCGGGGACAGTGGGAGGTGTCCCTGCCCATGGGGTGAGCTTTAAAGTCCCTTCCAATCCGAACTGTTTTTGGACGCTGCGACCATCCACCTGCATCCAGGATTCCCAGAGCACCTCCCACTGCAGGACAGTCCTCTCCCACCAGGATCACGAAACGCCACCTCATTTCACTCCGCTTGGAAAAGTCACCACACGCCCCTTTACGTGGATGACACAGATCCTGGAGCCGGGACTGCTGCAATCCCAGCCCGCGAGTGACAGGAGTCAGCAGGAAGGGGAGAGGCAGCAATTATTCGATCCCTATCGTTCCTGGCTCCTTTGATGTGAGCTCTCCTTCCAGGACAGCTCTCTGGGAAGGGCAGCCACTCGCTCCCAAGGCAGCTTTCCCAGGAGCCCTGACCCGGAATGTGCAGCATCACTGGTGTGCCTGTGCTCCTGGAGAACACAGGAATACCTGGAGAGAACCTAGGAACACCTGATGGAACCCAGGAAGACGTGACGGAACCCAGGAACACCTGATGGAACCCAGGAACACCTGACGGAACCCAGGAACACCTGATGGAACCCAGGAACACCCAGAGAGAACCCAGGAATGGAGCCCAGAACACAACAGTGAATCAGGAATCAATAAATCAGAGTTTCGGACCAAAATCCCGCTCCAGGAGCACCTTCCCAAGCTGTGTGACACAGATCTATCCCAGCAGGCTGTCCTGGGGATCCCAGTTCATTGTCCAATTCCAGCTCCAGCTGATGAAGCTCCATCCTCCTTGTTCCCTCTCTCCCTTCACTGCTGTTTCCACTCTTGGGCCTCAAATTTGTCCCCAGCTGGAAAGGAATTGTTTTGTGTCCCTGCTCTGTGCAGAGAGCTTCCAACCCTGAATATGAACCCAGAACTGCACACTGAACCAGCACAGAATGGGAAAAATAGAAAAGCTCAAACTGAAGGCATCAGTGGGCACCAGGGAAGCCTTGGGCAGGAGGGACAGTGAGGATCTGCTCCTGGGCATCCCCTCCACACCTCCTGCTCCCATGGCTGCTCTTCCCAGAGCTTGTTTTCCATCAGATAACGATGACTCTTCCTCCTGCTCATCTCTGCTGTCATGTTGACAGTATTTATAGGCTCTGATCATATCTGTGCTCGCTTCTCCTCTCAGTCTCTCACCAGGCACCTTATCAGCTCTGCTTATCATTTCATGCACTTGGTATTTTTCCTGAGGGCTCCTCCAGCACCATTCCTCGCTGCTGAGCCATATTTCACAGCTCCACTGGCTCCCAGCTGGAGGAAAAGCTCCAGTGTTTACCTGCAATGCAGCCCTTGTCGAGCTCTGATCTCCTCAGAGCTAATCAGCTTACGCAGCCCGGCTGGCACCGGCACCACAAACCTGCCTGGAAACCTCGGCAGGACGAGCACGGCAGGGGCTCAGCAGGGAGGAGAGCCTGGAACAGGGAAAACAAGAGCCAGAGAGCAGGCTCCAGTGATCTCACTCCCAAATCTGATCCCGGTCTGCCACGGGAAGCGCTTTGCTTTGCTCCACACAACCTCTGCACCTCCCTCAGCTGCTCACTCCAGACATTCCTGCGCTCTCCCACCGGGAAAATCCTCTCTGGACACGGTGTGCAGCCAGGCACAGCTCGCTGTGTGGAGCTGGGGGTGATCTGCACCTCCTCATCCCCAAAAAAAGGGGTTTGAAGTGAATGGTGTGGGCAGGAGCAGGGTCACTCCACAGGTACAGCTCCCTGTGTGGTGCTGAGGGTGATTTGCACCTCTTCACTCTCAAAAAAATGGATTTGAAGTGTTCATGGTGTGGGCAGGAGCGGGGTCACTCCACAGGCACAGCTCCCTGTGTGGAACTGAGGGTGATTTGCACCTCTTCACTCTCAAAAAAATGGATTTGAAGTGTTCATGGTGTGGGCAGGAGCAGGGTCACTCCACAGGCACAGCTCCCTGTGTGGAGCTGAGGGTGATTTGCGCCTCCTCATCCCCAGAAAAAGGGGTTTGAAGTGTTCATGGTGTGGGCAGAAACAGGGTCACTCCACAGGCACAGCTCCCTGTGTGGAGCTGAGGGTGATTTGTACCTCCTCACCCCCAAAAAAAGGGAATTGAAGTGAATGGTGTGGGCAGGAGCAGGGTCACTCCACAGGCACAGCTCCCTGTGTGGAACTGAGGGTGATTTGCACCTCTTCACTCTCAAAAAAATGGATTTGAAGTGTTCATGGTGTGGGCAGGAGCAGGGTCACTCCACAGACACAGCTCCTTGAGTGAAGCTGAGGGTGATCTGCACCTCCTCACCCCCAAAAAAAGGGGTTTGAAGTGTTCATGGTGTGGGCAGGAGCAGGGTCACTCCACAGGCCCTGCAGCCTGATCTCTGCTGGAGGGGAAAGAACCACCTTTCCTTTTCTTTCTTTCTTTTTTTCTTTTCCCACTGCAGAGCCCAGGGAGGTTCAGATCTGTCAGGGGGCACAGGGATGAGGAGGGGTCTGCAAGGGATGGATGTGGAGCATTTGAGGTTTGTTCAGCTGGAGAAGAGGGGACTGAGGGGACACATCCCAGCCTGGAGCTTCCTCCTGAGGAACAGCTCTGACCTGTGCTCTGTGACAGGGACACAACCTGAGCAACGGCTGGGGCTGGGCCACGGAATCTGAGCATGGATTTTGGGAAAGGTTCTTCCTCAGAGGGTGCTGGGCTCCCCAGGGAATGGGCACATTCCCAAGAGCTCCTGGAGGGTTTGGACACTGCTCCAGGGGTGCCCAGGATGGATTTTGGGGCATCTGTGCAGGGCCAGGAACTAGGCTGGATGACCCTCCTCACTCAGGATATTCCATGATTCCACCGCTTACTTCCTCTAAAACCTGGACTAAGGATTTTCTTACCCTCAACAACCACTCCCCGCTGGAAAACTGGATCCCAACCCACGATATTTTTACTTCCATGGGAAGCAGCAGATATTTTTTTTGTACCCCAAGCGGCTCCTGAAACCCAAGTGCACTGTTCCCAAGTCCCTAACGGCAGTCCCAGCAGCAGGATCTGAGGCACAGGCTACTGAACTGGCTGCAGGAGCTCTGCTGGAGTCACACCCACCCAGACCAGACACATTCTGCATTTCTCATTCCCTATGGATCCCTGCAGTGACTCACCCACATCTCCTGGCCACTTCCAGCTCCTGCAAGTGGGCTTCACACATCCCAGCGCTCCTCACTTAATGACAGGTCTGTGTCCTGTGGTTTCCCTTCCCATCTTTTCCCAATTACAGCTCTGAAGGCTTCTGGGAGCAGAGCTATTCCCTTCCTAAAACAATCCAGCGGGGATGGCCCCTGTCCTGCCTGCGTCCCCTGTGTCAACCAACACCCACTTGTGGAGCAGGGCAGATTTCCAGATTGTCACCTTTAACTGGATCCCATCAAACCCCTCTGTGCTGGGAAGGGTTTTATGAGCCCAAGATGAGGTTTTATGAGGTTTTTTTCAGCCTCATCTTGTTTCCCGCTGCTCTGCATCCTCATTTCCATCCCCACGCCCAGCTGGACCTGCCAGGGACGGCTCCTACCAAACACTGCACATTAAAAATCCCCATTCCTGGCCCGATTATTTTGTCCCCTTGGCCGAGCACCCACAGCTTCACCCCACTCCTTCCCCCCACAGCCTGGGGAAAGCAGTCCCACCTCCCTCCCTCCCAATTTTCCACTACCTCAGGGTGCTGCCGGGCTGGGAGCGGGGAGAACCCGCGTTCGGAAAGCGGAGCGCTGCGTTCCCGCAACAGCTCCCAGCACAAACCCGCAGGAAGCGCAGCTGGATCCTGCACAGCCTCCTGCTGTCTGCAAGGGCTCCTGGCCAAACCCTTCCTGGCTCCAGCAGCACGGGGTTTTGCTCTTTCCCCCCGAATTCCAGAGTTATTCGTGTCTGTTGCCACGCGCCAAACCATCTAGGTGAGGTTTCCATTCCGGCTGGGCCTGAAATTAATCACAGTAGCAGATGGAAAAGTGGGGGGGAGGACGAGCAGACCTCCAAAATACATTAAACTGCTCGAGAGTTAAAAATAAAACCGGAGTGCAACAAGGAGATTTATGTATTTTTAACCTAGGAAACAAAGCCCAGCTCCATCCAAACTGGCTGGATGGAGCCTCCAGTTCCAGGTTTTGGCAGGAAAAATTCTCATTTGTGGACCGGTCTGCAGGTGGTGGGCGCCACCACCACCACCACGGCCTGGCTCTGTCCCTGGTGTCAAACACGTCCCTGCTGTCCCCTTCCATGGACAAAGGGCACTGAGGGAGCTGCTGGTGACCACACGTGGTGTCCCAGCGCTGGGGGATCCTGCAGCCAGAATTATCCAGGGAAAGGCTAAAATCCATAAATGCCAGGAGTCAGAGCGGGATAAAACACCCAGCTGGAAAGGGAAGCACCAGCAGAGCCCTCCAGGTGCCACCAGGTCACAGCAGCTCCAAACCAGCAGTGGAATATCTGAGCTGAGCTTTTTCCAACTTATTCCTCATTTTCCTGAGGATGGAAAGGCTCAACGTTTTGGAAAACCAGTGCAGCAGCAACTCAACCGCCTCAACAACATGAGCATCGCTAATTAATAGCGTTGCTAATTGATTGTATCACCTGCATGTCCGCATCCCTTTCATTAATGAATCCCGACATTAACTGGGAGTAAGCACGGAGTCCTCCTGATCCGTTTGTTCCCCTGGATGTGTCAGGAAGCCCTGAAATGTGGGATGTCCTCTCCATCCCACGGATTGGGATGGAAAAGGGCAGAAAAAAAAACAGTGCCTGGCAAGGGAAGGCGAGTTCAAGGACATTAAAAGCCGTCCCAGCACAGAGTTAAACTTCCCAATCCCATAAAGGAATGAAGGAATCCCAGGAAAACCTCACTGCCAGGACACACCCTGACGTGGCAGGTGAGGGTGAAGGGAATTCCCACTCCTCCTCCGTGAGACACTGCACTCAAATTCCTGAGAATTCACTCCCAGCTGGCTTCCTCCTCCTGTCCTCCGTCCGGCTGGGATCATTCCCACCTTCCACTGCTCCCAGGGAGGTGGAAAAACAAACCTGGATCGTTTGACTTCCCAACAGCACTTAGGAAAAACATCAGCGCTCAAAAACACTTCAAAGCAGTCTCGTGACTTAGACTCGGGTTTCCACACCCACATCAAAGCTCTGCTCTCACTGCAGCCTTCGAGGGCTCCCTGTCCTCACCTGGAGCTTCCCAGTCTTGAGTTGATTCTCCGGCTCATCCCTGACACCTCCCAACTCCTCAGGTTCAGCACAGCGTTTTCCTGCAGCTCCCCAGCGTTTATCTTGCTGTCCCCACCGTGACGAGCTGCAATCCTGATTTTTCCTGCATTTCATCTCAGTTTTAAGGCAGAGCCTGAAGTATTTTTAATTCTTATTAATATCCAGTGATTTCTCGCAAAGCAGACCCAAAATTCGTTCGTAAGTCAAGCCCATGCCTCCCACCTCCACAACACTGAGGCACAGCAGCCCTTCGCTGGCTGGAGAGAGAACAAAACCCCAATTCCTGAGAGGATCCAGATTTCCTGCCTGGCACTGAGCTGCCCACGTCCTCCCAAAAGCAACCAAATTCCAAGAAGATTCAAAAGAGAACGAAAAGCACCATAAATCAGTTCAGATCTGTCCGTGTGACGCTGCCACCCTGGGCTGTCACAGCTGGGATGGCTGAGGCTGGAAATGTTCCCTCACAATCCCGAAATTTAGCTGCTGTGAACAGGAACCAGGTTAGATCAGTGAGGTTCCTCCTGTGCCTGCTCTTCTCCAGACAAAAATTCCAGAAGAAATCACAAAATTCCCTAAGAAGCAGATCCTGTCCCCAAACCCTGCCATGGCTGGGGAAGGTTCCTCACCCCGCCCCAACTCTGACCCTTTCTGCAGAAAAAACCTCTGTGTAGCTCCAGGAGCTGCCTACCAAAACAACCTCGGGATTTTTGTACGGCATTAAAATTTAATTCCAGGGCCTGGCCCGTAAAACAGCCCTTAATATTCTCCTAGAATATTAAAACGCAACTTTTTGCAATTTTCTGTGCTACTTAACTTCCCAGCCCTGCTCCAGTGTGTTTATTTAGGAAAGCCAGAGGCAACTGAAGCGAGCTCCAAGTTCCCTGACTTTATGAGGAATCCGAGCTAGGCTAAAATTAAATGTACTTATTGTTCTAATCCTCCTTCTCCTCTCCTGTTTTTTCTTTATTAAACTGGTCTTTGATCTAAAAATACCAATGCTCTGCCTGCACCGGGCCTTTCTCCTCCTAAAGACTCCCTGGATCCGCAGGGAAAGGCAGCAGGAGCTTCCACAGCGTGGAGGGACCTGCTGAGGAGAGAGGAGTGTGGAGCTTGGGAAATGATTGGGAAAAAAACCCAACCAAACTCTGGATCTGTGATTCCCCACGTGCCTCTCGGTGGGCCTGAGGTTATCCAGGAATTCCACACATGGAAAGGGAAAGCTGGGATGTAGAACAGTGGTGAGAACCTTGGGAATGACTGGAAAACACCAAATCCAAACTCCTGAACCCTGGATCTGTGATTCCCCACAGAATCCCCACAGAATCTCTGATTCCCCACGTGCCTCTCAGTGGGCCTGAAGTTATCCAGGAATTCCACACATGGAAAGAGAAAGCTGGGATGTAGAACACTGTGGTGAGAACCTTGTGAATGACTGGAAAAAAAAACAAACTCTGGATCTGTGATTCCCCACAGAATCTCTGATTCCCCACAGAATCTCTGATTCCCCACAGAATCTCTGATTCCCCGCAGAATCTCTGATTCCCCACGTGCCTCTCGGTGGGCCTGAGGTTATCCAGGAATTCCACACATGGAAAGGGAAAGCTGGGATGCAGAACACTGTGGTGAGAACGTGATAAGGAAGGATTAAACCACCCACAAATCCAGCAGCAGGGAAAGGGGAATATTCCTTGGGATAATTTCCCTTCTGGGTGTTCATGGACGATGGCTGCCACACCACCAGCGTGGAATCCTGGTGCAGCACGGCCTGGACACAGCCAGGGGGTCCTGCCCTCATCCCTGCAAGGCTGACACTCAGATTGCCGCGTTTTGTCACCAATGTGGTTTTCCAGGACTTTTCTGTCACCCACGTGCTGTTCTCACTCGGCTCTCGGCTCCCTTTGATCAGCACCGCCATTTGCATATTTATCACCAATTAGCATTTCCCTGCCAGGGGTTAATCTGGGGGTGGAAGCAGCTCCCTGATCCTGGCTCAGGGATGGGATAAGATGGGATATCAGGGACAATTTCCTCATGGGAAGGGCGCTCAGGTGTCGGGATGGGCCGCCCAGGGCAGTGGAGGAATTTGAAGCCATGTGGATGTGGCACTCGGGAACACGGGGCAGCGGCGGCCTTGGCACCACAGATCTTGGCACCACGGATCTTGGAGAGCTTTTCCAACCCTCAGGATTCTCAGATTCTCTGATCCCAAACCCCTTCTCCTCACACAGCAAGGGGGGGTCTCACTGCGAGAGCCTCCAGCCCCACTGAGGGAACTTTATCCTGAAAACCTCTGAGAGTTCTGGGGGCAGTGACCACAGAGCTGCTCGTTCCTCTCAAAAATCCAGACTCAGCTTAATGGCCTAACGCTCTGGGAAAGCTGAAACCTCATTAATTCACCACTGGAAAAGAATTCCACGGTAGGAAGGCTTCGAAGGCAGAGCCAGGCCTGACTCACTCCCAGCCCAGAGCTCGCCCCACGGCTTTACTGAACCACTGGCTGCTGATAAGGCAAACCACAAAATCCAAAATTAAAGCCCTTTCAGTGAAATGTCAGAGAAAGTGGCTCCCAAAGAGCCAAAATGCGTATTCCAAAGGCTGTGCTGGGAACTGCACAGATGGTGGGCAGCGCCCACAATTCCATTCACGGGAGCTGCAGGGCACAGAAATGCTGGAAAACACACAGAAAAGGGGTTCTAGCAATAAGCCATGCTCATCCCAGGCAGGCAGGGACACCTCCCAGTGCCCCAGGCTGCTCCAAACCCTGTCCAACCTGGCCTGGGACACTGCCAGGGATCCATTCTCTGGACAACCTGTGCCCACAAACTCTGCCCACGCACAAGGATAAAAATCCACGGAATTCATCCCAAGCGAGTTTCTTATGCAACACCAACTAAAATTTCAACTGCAGCACCCACGGAAAACCCCCAGGTGGCAAAATCCCACCACCAGCCCCACACAAACAGATGGATAAAACCCCCCCAAAGCCAGAATAAAACACAAGGATGTGTTCAAAGGGACACAAATAAAACCCAGGAGCAAATCCAGCACGGTTCAGTCCCAGGACAGAGGAAACCCTGATGGATGCTGCTCCAGGAACAAAACCTTCATTTGAATGACACTAAGGGTGGGATAAACCAAGAAAAATAAATGAAGTCAGGGATAAAAAGCCTGGAGCGAGGCCTGGTCCCAGGTTTTCTGTCTCCAGTAAATGTCAGCACGAGCCCTCCTTGGAAAACCACGGCCCAGACAGAACTCCTGTTCCTGCTCCAGCCAGGAACTCGCTCAGATGAGCGGAACTTTGGAGCCTATTTTTAATTTTTTAATTTTCCCTGAGCTCCTTTCTCTTCCCAACATCCTCCAGCCAATCCAGGTCTCTGCACTCCCCTCACACTGCCCAGAGGGAGCGGAGAAATCAAAAGAACTCCTCAAAAAATGCAAATTATTTACGTCCCTCTTTGCTGCACTCAAGTACTTGCTGAACAGGGAAATGAATTTATTTGGAATTTATTATTTTTTAAACACCAGAAAAGGCTCTCGCACACCAAGCCTCGCTCCCAAGGGAATTTTCCAAGCTACAAACTCGGATTTATACTGGAAATATTTACAGGTCTCACTACTGCAGGCACCACTCCAGCGCGGCACAGGAGGTGCAGGGAAGCCAAAATAAACCCAAATCCTGCGATTTTCCAGCCAGAAGGAGCAATAATTCCTGCTCCAGTGTCACTGTCCCCGAGGCTCCCTGACACCGTCTGCCTGGGCTGGCAACAAATCACTAAAAATGTGTCTCACACACACACAGGGCATTGTGAGAAAGATTTTAAATGACCAAAATCCAGCACTTTCACACACCAGCCCTGATTTCTGCTGCCTCGCCGGACACAAATTTCACGGCGCCTTTTTGAAACTTTTTTTTTTTTTGTTTCTTTCTTTCTTTTTGAAGTGTTCAAGGCCCCACAGATCAGCCAAGAATGAGGCATCAGGATTTCAGGGAATGCACGTGGGCCTGAGCAAACACCTCTGTCTGCCTTCCCCTTGTTCCTTTTCCAGGATTTCCACGGATCCTGGTGTGGGTAACCCCATTTTCCTTAAATCTCCCTGGATCTGAGGAAGTTTATCCCCACTTCCCTTGGATCTCAGGGTGGGTAACCCCATTTTCCTTAAATCTCCCTGGATCTGAGGGAGTTTATCCCCACTTTCCTTGAATTTCCACGGATCTCAGAGTGGGTAACCTCATTTTCCTTAAGTTTCCCTGGATCTGGGGTTGTTTAAAAATTGTTTCCTCGACTTACCCTGATCTAGGGGAGCTTATCCCCATTTACCTTGAGTTTCCTGGATCTTTATCCCATTTTTCCTTGAGTTTTCCTGGATTTGAGGGAGTTTATCCGCCTTCCCTTCTATTTTCCTGGATCTGGAGGCTTTTCCTTTATTTCTCTGAGTTTCTGTGGATCTGGGAGGGGTTTTTCCCCCTTCCCTCACATTTCCCTGGATGTGGGAGGGGTTTGTTCCCAATTTCCTTCAGTTTCCCTGCATCCCAGGTGGTTTATCCTTTTTTCCTTGATTTTCCCTGGAGGAGGAGCAGCTGAAGGCACTTGGTTTATTGGAGGAGAGGAGACTGAGTGCAGACTTTCCCCACTTTGGAGCTTCCTCCCAAGGGATCCCTTTGCTTATTCCTTAAGCACTTTTATTTTTTTTTTACTCTGGCTGTCCCAAAACCAGTCCCCAAGGTAGGTGCTAGACCAATAAATGTTTGAACTCGCCCATAAAACCCCGACTAGGTTATTTTTTCCAAATAAATCCGTGGCTGTGCTGGCTGGGCTCCCATTCCTGAGGCAGTTCTGGATGCTATTTTTAATTTCTGTGAGAAGATGAATCCCAAATTTCTGGACAACGCACACAGGCACCACAACCCAGGGAAAGAAGGGAAGGAGAAAGGTGAAGAGGAAAATTTCTCTCCATCTCCTGTCATCCCAGAGTCATCCTCACAACTGAATCCCACAGGATTTTTCACCTGATGGCAACACATGTTACAATTCCCTTTTTTTATCCACAAATATGTTTCTAATTTCATCTTTTCATGTCAGACACGCTTCACCTGCTCGCCCTCCCTGACAAACACCTCGCGATTTTCCCCTGTAACCAGACAAAACTTGGATTTCATCACAACTCCCTTTGATGAACTATAAAACAACCGGAATTGTGACAGAGAATTCAGCTGCAACACCACACGCTGGCATCTCCTGCCAGGAGCACACCCGGGGTGCTGCCAAAATCATGGAATCATTGGAAACTGGAAAAGCCCTCCAAGAGCACCGAATCCAACCTGAGATGGATCACCCAACCCAGAGCACCCACCCTGCAGTGCTGATGGCACAAAAACGGGAAAATTACTCCACACACCTGCTCCTTCTCAGCTTCCCTAAGGCAGAACTGCCCCAAATTCCTGGCTGGATTCATCTGACTGCCAGGATGGCTCTGGAGAAGGAGGCTGGATTGGGTTAGGAGTGAACACCCGAGGATTGTGAGTGCAGATCCTGGGGAGAAGGAGCTGGGCTGGCTGTCAGCATGATCAGGAACTGAACAGATTTGGGACTTAGGCTTAAAGAGACAAAAAAATATTTATAAAGAGGCTTTCTGGGAATATCAGAGTCCCCAAGTCCTTCCTCTGGGGGCAGGTGCCTGTGGGATGTGGCACCTGTGAGGAAAAGTGTCACACATGAGGGAAACCCCGGGATTTTCCTCTGAACAGACGAGGACTGTGAGGTGCAGATCCCAGAAGGAGCTGGGCTGGCTGTCAGCACAATCATGAACTGAACAAATTCAGTTTAAAGAGCCAAAAATTATTTATAAAGAGGTTTTCCTGGGAATATTTCAGTCCCCTGAGGGCAGGTGCCTGCGGGGATGTGGCACCTGTGAGGGACAGCGTCACACAGCAGGGAAACTCCAGGATTTTCACATCCAAGGACTGTGAGGTGCAGATCCTGGAGAGAAGGAGCTGGGCTGGCTGTCAGCATGATCAGGAACTGAACAGATTTGGGACTTAGGCTTAAAGAGACAAAAAAATATTTATAAAGAGGCTTTCTGGGAATATCAGAGTCCCCAAGTCCTTCCTCTGGGGGCAGGTGCCTGTGGGATGTGGCACCTGTGAGGAAAAGTGTCACACATGAGGGAAACCCCGGGATTTTCCTCTGAACAGACGAGGACTGTGAGGTGCAGATCCCAGAAGGAGCTGGGCTGGCTGTCAGCACAATCATGAACTGAACAAATTCAGTTTAAAGAGCCAAAAATTATTTATAAAGAGGTTTTCCTGGGAATATTTCAGTCCCCTGAGGGCAGGGTGCCTGCGGGATGTGGCACCTCTGAGGGAAAGCGTCACACGAGGGAAACTCGGGGATTTTCACGTCTGGCTCTGGAAGTGCTGACACCAAGAGAGCTTTGTAAAAGCAGCTCTGGCTCTGCTCGGCTTCCCACGCTGGGAATGGGAATGGGAATTGGGTTAAAGAGCTCCTGGGCTCCCAGGCAGAGCGTGGCACGGAATGAGAACGAGCCCCGGGCCGGCACATGAGCGGGATGAGCAGCGGGATTAATCCCACAAACTGGCACCAGGAACAACCAGCCCGGGGCCAGGCTGGGATACCTCGGATTCCTCTTGAAACGCTGCGAAAACAAACAAAAAAAATCCTTTTATCCGCTAAGTATGATCCAGGTCTGGCACGGGCACGGAGGGCAAACGGGATCCAGCCCTGAGGGAACGCCTCAGCCTGTCAGGGATCCCAGGAAAAATCACCGGGGACAAAAAAAGCAGCAAAATCCTCAGAGCTGAGCGAGTTCTGTGCTCCAGAGCACAAACAGCTTTTGCCTTTAGCTGGAGTTGGCAAAGGAGAAATGTTCTTCCCAGCAATGGCACCTCCCTATCGGCCTCACACCTCATCATCCTTATCTGCAAGAACTCCCAGATGCTATCGGCAGGTCCTTCCGCTTCCCTGGCTGAAGGAATGCCAAAAAAATGCCAAATTCTGGTGTGAGAGGCAAAAAAATGCCCAATTCTGGTGTGTGAGGCAAAAAGACTGCCAAATTCTGGAGTGAGAGCCAAAAAAACTGCCAAATTCTGGTGTGAGAGGCAAAAAACTGCCAAATTCTGGTGTGAGAGGCAAAAAGCTGCCAAATTCTGGTGTGTGAGGCAAAAAGCTGCCAAATTCTGGTGTGAGAGGCAAAAAAATGCCCAATTCTGGTGTGTGAGGCAAAAAACTGCCAAATTCTCATGTGAGAGCCAAAAAAACTTGCCAAATTCCCATGTGTGAGGCAAAAAAACCTGCCAAATTCTCATGTGTGAGGCAAAAAACTACCAAATTCTCGTGTGCGAGCCAAATTCTTGTGTGTGAGCAAAAAAACTGCCAAATTCTCATGTGTGAGCCAAATTCTTGTGTGTGAGTCAAAAAAATTGCCAAATTTTCCTGTGTGAGCCAAAAAACCAGCCAAATTCTCGTGTATGAGCCCAAGAAACAGCCAAATTCTCAGGTGTGAGGCAAAAACACAGTCAAATTCTCGTGTGTGAACCAAAAAGTGCCAAATTCTCGTGTGTGAGGGAAAAAAACCTGCTACATTCTCATGTGTGAGCCAAATTCTAGTGTGTGAGCCAAAAAAACAGCCAAATTCTCATGTGTGAGCCAAAANTGGGCTGGCTGTCAGCACAATCATGAACTGAACAAATTCAGTTTAAAGAGCCAAAAATTATTTATAAAGAGGTTTTCCTGGGAATATTTCAGTCCCCTGAGGGCAGGTGCCTGCGGGATGTGGCACCTCTGAGGGAAAGCGTCACACGAGGGAAACTCGGGGATTTTCACGTCTGGCTCTGGAAGTGCTGACACCAAGAGAGCTTTGTAAAAGCAGCTCTGGCTCTGCTCGGCTTCCCACGCTGGGAATGGGAATGGGAATTGGGTTAAAGAGCTCCTGGGCTCCCAGGCAGAGCGTGGCACGGAATGAGAACGAGCCCCGGGCCGGCACATGAGCGGGATGAGCAGCGGGATTAATCCCACAAACTGGCACCAGGAACAACCAGCCCGGGGCCAGGCTGGGATACCTCGGATTCCTCTTGAAACGCTGCGAAAACAAACAAAAAAAATCCTTTTATCCGCTAAGTATGATCCAGGTCTGGCACGGGCACGGAGGGCAAACGGGATCCAGCCCTGAGGGAACGCCTCAGCCTGTCAGGGATCCCAGGAAAAATCACCGGGGACAAAAAAAGCAGCAAAATCCTCAGAGCTGAGCGAGTTCTGTGCTCCAGAGCACAAACAGCTTTTGCCTTTAGCTGGAGTTGGCAAAGGAGAAATGTTCTTCCCAGCAATGGCACCTCCCTATCGGCCTCACACCTCATCATCCTTATCTGCAAGAACTCCCAGATGCTATCGGCAGGTCCTTCCGCTTCCCTGGCTGAAGGAATGCCAAAAAAATGCCAAATTCTGGTGTGAGAGGCAAAAAAATGCCCAATTCTGGTGTGTGAGGCAAAAAGACTGCCAAATTCTGGAGTGAGAGCCAAAAAAACTGCCAAATTCTGGTGTGAGAGGCAAAAAACTGCCAAATTCTGGTGTGAGAGGCAAAAAGCTGCCAAATTCTGGTGTGTGAGGCAAAAAGCTGCCAAATTCTGGTGTGAGAGGCAAAAAAATGCCCAATTCTGGTGTGTGAGGCAAAAAGACTGCCAAATTCTGGAGTGAGAGCCAAAAAAACTGCCAAATTCTGGTGTGAGAGGCAAAAAACTGCCAAATTCTGGTGTGAGAGGCAAAAAGCTGCCAAATTCTGGTGTGTGAGGCAAAAAGCTGCCAAATTCTGGTGTGAGAGGCAAAAAAATGCCCAATTCTGGTGTGTGAGGCAAAAAGACTGCCAAATTCTGGAGTGAGAGCCAAAAAAACTGCCAAATTCTGGTGTGAGAGGCAAAAAACTGCCAAATTCTGGTGTGAGAGGCAAAAAGCTGCCAAATTCTGGTGTGTGAGGCAAAAAGCTGCCAAATTCTGGTGTGAGAGGCAAAAAAATGCCCAATTCTGGTGTGTGAGGCAAAAAGACTGCCAAATTCTGGAGTGAGAGCCAAAAAAACTGCCAAATTCTGGTGTGAGAGGCAAAAAACTGCCAAATTCTGGTGTGAGAGGCAAAAAGCTGCCAAATTCTGGTGTGTGAGGCAAAAAGCTGCCAAATTCTGGTGTGAGAGGCAAAAAAATGCCCAATTCTGGTGTGTGAGGCAAAAAACTGCCAAATTCTCATGTGAGAGCCAAAAAAACTTGCCAAATTCCCATGTGTGAGGCAAAAAAACCTGCCAAATTCTCATGTGTGAGGCAAAAAACTACCAAATTCTCATGTGTGAGCCAAATTCTTGTGTGTGAGTCAAAAAAATTGCCAAATTTTCCTGTGTGAGCCAAAAAACCAGCCAAATTCTCGTGTATGAGCTCAAGAAACAGCCAAATTCTCAGGTGTGAGGCAAAAACACAGCCAAATTCTCGTGTGTGAGGGAAAAAACCTGCTAAATTCTCATGTGTGAGCCAAATTCTAGTGTGTGAGCCAAAAAAATTGCCGAATTCTTGTGTGAAATTCTCGTTTGTGAGGCAAAAAAAGCAGCCAAATCCTTCCAGAAGGTTCCAGCTCCTCAGCTGCCTTTGGGAACGTCTTTTCCAGCTCCNCCAAATTCTCATGTGTGAGCCAAAAAATTAGCCAGATTCTTGTGTGTGAGCCAAATTCTTGTTTGTGAGGCAAAAAAAGCAGCCAAATCCTTCCAGAAGGTTCCAGCTCCTCAGCTGCCTTTGGGAACGTTTTCTCCAGCTCCACAGGCACCAGAGATCACGGGAAGGCTGCAAATCCCAGAATTATCAAAGCTGCAACCTAAAGGTGCCTCTTTGGGACATATTTCTGCCTTCTGTCACCACGCTCCACGTGGCTCTGGAAGCAGGGAACCCCACAAACAGGATTTCACACTTCCAGGCTGGAATTCTGCCTTTGATCAGCTGACAGCAGCACCCCCGGGGCACCCGCACGGCTCCAAATTGGACGATTTTAGAAAAAAAATTTAAAATTTTTTAGAGAATTTTAGAAGTTTAGCTGCTGCACCATGTGCAGGCAGAGGGATGGCCCTAATTCCTGAGGAATTCGCATTCCCAGAGTTCAGGGAATGTTTGGACACTGCTCTCGTGTGGGACTCGGGCTGTCTGTGAAGGCCGGGGGTTGGATTGATGCTCTTGTGGCTCCTTCCAGCTCTGGTTTAAAATGGAAATAAAAATTCCCACAGCAGCCAGGTACCTCAGAGCTCGGGGGAAATGGGGATTGGGGGAATTTGGGATCCCCTGAGCAGGAGCAGGAGCAGGAGCTGGGCCCTGGCAGCTCCACGGAGGACGCCTGGCTCTGCTCCTGGGAACAGCACACACAGAGCCGGGCACAGCACAGCTAATTAGCGTCCTTTGCTGTCACTAATGAGGGTGGGAAACGAGCGTGATGTCTGTGTTCCCAGCCGAGGGACTGGGAGCAATTCAATTCCCTCCAGGGACACCGAACCTTCCTGCCAGGGTGACACGGGTGACAGCAGTGAGGAGCACCCAGCCACACTGCTCATACACCCACACACCGTTCCCAGCAGGCAAAAATCCTGATTTTCCCCTCATTTCCCAATCCAGGTGGTTTTCCTACCAAAAAAAGGTGCCCAAAAAAGCGAGCTGGCACAGGGTGAGGAAACCAAAGCACACAAAGCACCAATTTCATGAACACATCTTCCCATTTCCTCTGCATAGTGAGGTCTGTGCCAGCTTAAAAAGTCCAAGGCCTCAATCCTTTTCCATAATCCCATTTATTGCCACGTTTCTCCAGCTGTATTTCAGCCTTTTAAATAATGTAAAATAAAAGGCACACCTGCAATTCCCTCTTCAATCCTTGTGCTCCAGATCAATCCAGGACACCTTTATTTCAAATGTCACCTCAACAGATGGTGGAGAGGAGCCCAGGAGGGACAGGTGACAGAAAAACAGAAAACCTGCTTCCCACGGGCTCTCTTTGAACTTTCCTTGGAGTTACGTGCCATCAAAAACGACTTGGCACGAATAACAATTGTGGAATTAGGGCAGGACCTGGACACAGCCTTTACCCAGCAGCTATTTGGGGAATCTGAGCTGCTACTCTGTATTCAGAGTATTTTCTATTATTTTCTATTGTTTTCTATTGTTTTCTATTATTTTCTATTGCTTTCTATTATTTTCTATTTCTAAGGCACAAGGTGGATTTGGTGGACAAGGATTTATTCCAGGAACTCCTCAAAGGATTTATTCCAGGAAAACTCCTCATGGGATTTATTCCAGGAATTCCTCACGGCGTGAGGTGAAACAAATCCTTAAATTTGAGCGGAATGGTGGAAACCGATCCGCACAACAGATTCCAGGAGATGAAACTGATCCACACAACAGATTCCACCTTTTCTATTTAAGGCAGCAAAATAACTCAAACAAACCCAGCTTTTAGATCAAAATGTGGTTATTTTGTTCCTACATTCCCAACCCTGCACCTCCAGCTGGGGAGCAGAGATTGGATATTTCAGAATCCCACTTTGGCTCTTCACCTGCATCCCAGTTTCCTTCCCGGCTGCCAGTTCAGGAAGGAAAACAAAAATCCCTCGTGGCCAAGGGCCAGGGGAATGCTCCCTGCTCCGGGCTAAGGAGATTTCACACCGTGGCCAAAATGTTATTTTTATAAATATTTGCCAAGCTTAATTACAACACTAATAATCCAACTTTTTTTTTTCCTATTCCTATTCCTATTATTATTATTATTCCTAGCAGAAAAGTGATCCAATCACCTCTGGAAATACATCACAAGAGACAGTGCCTCAGGTCCTCCCTGAATTTAACAGAGAAGCAGGAACTGGGCCCTGCGTCCTCCCCCAGACCCAGAGCCCTGCACCCCGACGTGGCGGTGACGAATCAGTTTGTGGAATCAAGCTCACACCACCCTGAGAAACACAGGAACAAATCCAAAAGCATTTGTCAGAACAAAAACAGAACCACCCAAAACTGAATCGCGCTCAAGTACTTCAAAAAAGGAGGGAGGGCAAGGAAGGAGCAGACAGGGCCGGACAGAGGGACCCACGAATTAAGGAATGCAAGAGGCAGGAGAGGGACTGCTGCAGTGTTTTCTGCAGGGTGGCAGGATTTCCATCAGTGAGATGCTGTTTGTCGCCCTCAGGGGCTGAGGTGGCAGCGGGAGCTGTGTTATCCCTGACACCTCCCACGGAAAAACACCTTTCTGCAAAAAAGACCCCCCAAACCAACTGCAAAGCGCTCCAAAAGCAGGACCGGGAGCACTCGTGTCCCTAAGGATGAAGCCAAGTGGAGCAACAGGAAAAAAGCTTTTATGAGGAACCACATAAACGCTGGCGTTGATTTGAATTGATAAATCTGCTCGTTTTGCCTTCAGCAGCAGCAGCACCACTGACACCGTGGGGATGGGATCCCAAAGGGAACCTTTAGTGATCCCAAAATCCCAGGGTGGTTTGGGTTGGAAGGAACTTGGAGCTCACCCAGTGCCACCACGGGTGGGGACACCTCCCACTGTCCCAGGCTGTCCCAGCGTCCAACCCGGGGCACTGCCAGGGATGAGGACGGGACCCCAAAGGACAGGGAGTGAGAACAGGATCCCTTTGGGATGTGCTCTGGGATGACCCTGCTGAGCAGATCACCCCCCTGGCGTCCCCTCCAGCCTGATCCATCCCACGAGGGCCACCAGGAACGCCAGAAAAACCCAAACCGGGGGAGCTGCAGCCCGGAGGAAGCTGGGAAGAGGCCAGGGGAGAGCGGGAGCAGGCAGACAGGAGGGATCTGAGGAACGTGCCAACGCTCCAGGTGAGACAATCCCAACCCAGCAGCTCCTGGAGGCTGCGGGATTGCTGAGGAAGCAGGGCCAGCCGGGATCCCAGCCCCGAGTCCAGCTGGCCCCGAGCTGCTGCCAGACCCACCCAGCAAAGCTCGGGGCGCGGCCCCGCGGGGACCTCGGCGTTCCGGCGCTTCCCATCCTCCCCGACACACTCGGTTCCAGGGAACGCCGAGCGCGGGGCGCAGGGCTGGGGACATGCTGTACCGTGTTCCACTGGACATCTTGTACCAATTAGGGCCTCGTGGTCTCCAGCAAAACATCCCACACGACGCGGCGGAGCCGTTCATGGAGCCGGCACACGGAGAGGGGTTTTACGGACACTGCACGCTCCAAAATTCATCAGAACCCCGGGAAGCTGCCTAAGAAGCTCTGATTAATTAGAGTCACCATCCAAGTCATGCTATTTCCCTGTTTTGATAGGTCTAAACTTCATGATTTCATGGCAGGATTTTCTCCCGTTGCAGCTTTCCACACTCCAGCTCGGCCGTGGCATTTTCTGCTCCAGGAGGGATAAAAATCCCCAGCATCTCCAGCTGCTCCCTCCAACACCTGCAGGGCAGCACAGGCTGCTCAGGGAGGAATCCCAGGGAATTGTGAATAACGCAGGGATCTCAGCAGCGATCAAGGCCTGTCAGGATTTCATTTAGCAGAAAGCAGGGATCATTCTGCCCGTTATTAAACCCAAAACTCCTTCCCAGCCTGTGCTGTTCAATTAAACATAACAAGCTCCATTCAGGATGCTCCTTCTTCCACATCCCCAGATTTCCAGGCACTGCTGTCAGTGCTTTCCATCCGCTCTTGGGACAGATTGATTTATCGGTATCGAGCTTGTTTTGAACTTCCAGCCTCGTTTTTGGCCCAAAGACCTGAGTCAGCCCCCATTCCAACCGAAATCCAACAAATCCTAAAGATGGGAACCACCTCAGCATATTCCTCTTCTACCTCCTCAATCCAAGCTCTCCCAGGTGAACCCCAGTCCAAAACCCACACCAATAACAAACTCCAGAATCCTCATCCGTGCTTCCACCTGCATCCAGCCACTCCCTGCGTTTCCAGGGCTCTCTGGTGCCCAGTTTCAACGCCAGGAGCGTTCCCTGAGGCTCAGGATTGCATCCCCAGCATCTCCTGCACGCTGCCACTATCCCCAGGGTTTAGTGCCTTCAGCTATTTCACTGCACTGCTCATAGAAAACAGGCAGTAAACAAGCTCCTTCTGCCAATTATGCAAATCAGATGCAGATTTACCCCGACAGACTTGGCCAGTCCCACTGAGGAGAAGGGAACTGCAGCATCCCGATGGTGTCGGCCCTGTCCTGGTGCTCCACGAGGGGATCCAGAGCCAAAACCGTGCCCTGACATTCCTGGGAGTGCTCCCCTCACTGTCCCTCACCCTGCAAAGCGTCTCTTCCATCCCAAATTTCCCCACCTCTGCGTTGATCTCCACGATTCTGGTCGGTTTTGCTCAATCCTTCATGGAGGGAACGTGCAAAGCACCCACGGCCCATAGAGCCCTCCTGCTCCATCCCTACCTTTGGAATGGAGCATCCACACACGCAGAAAACAAACATTCCTTACTCCAAAACCCCAACTTCAGCCCCAAATCCCGTGCTGGCTGTGGGAATGATGTGGGAGTGGGATCAAATATGAGTCCCACCACCTTCAACACCTTCCATCCACGCTTCTGCTCTTCCCCATGGCAAATAATCCACGTTTGGAGGGCTCTGACACCACCTGGGTGCTAAATCCTGACTTTGCTGCTCAGATCTCCTGCAGAACGTGGCTCTGGCTTGGGAAAGCATCCTGGATTTCCTGGTACACAGCGTGTGCTGAGATGGGTGTTGGGGTTTGCTTTTGCAGGAGCTGTTTAAGCCAAATTACAAAGTCTCAGCACCAAGCTGAGGATCACGTTGCTAATATGATGCAGTGGGGTTATTTTATTATTTAAACATTTTTAATAGAATCAGCTGATTATGTTTTCTGGATCAGGTCAGGATTGCTCAGGAGTCCACCAGTACCACACCTCACAAACTCAGACTTGAAAACTTTTCATACAATTCACAATTTCAGTAGGAATCTCTAATCTCAAAGTTATTCCCCTCAAAAAAGTCTGTTAAAGGAACAGACAAACACCCTTAACATGCAATTCAAACTTAATATTTTTCATACTACTCCTGATTTCAGCAGGAATCTCTAATCTCAAACTTATCCCCCTCAAAAATGTCTTTAAAAGGAACAACAGCCAAACACCTTTAAAATGCAACTCAGTATTTCTCATACTATTCTTCTAATTTCAGTAGGAATCTCTAATCTCAATGCTATTCCCCTCCAAAAAAAGTCTTTAAAAGGAAGAACAGCCAAATCCCCCTAAAATCCAACGCCCAAACAAATTTTTCACCTCCTGAGAAAGCCCCAAAGTTCAAAACCCCAAAGGCACCGTGACGAGGGAGGTCGCTGTTTAAAACATCAGCAGGGGAAAAAAAAAAAACCAAAACCACCAAACCCAAACCTGCTTAAGGTTCCCTTTAATTAGATTTGTTTACAATAGGAATGTATCGTTCTGGAGATATTCTGGGAAGCTCCTGCCAGAATTGATTTACCTTCCTCAGCAGGAAAGGTCAGGCAGGGAGCAGCTTTAGCACTTTCACGGACATCTGCTGATGCATCCGGAACACAAAGGAGGAGGCAGGAAAAGCTGGAGTCAGACAAACCCTCTGAATTATGTTTTTGTCCAAACAGTTTTGTTGGGATTTTTTTTTTTATCCCAAGAACAATCACGTAAACATGGCTGGGTGTGTTTTGAAGTGATTATTAAAGTGCTCTCTCCAAATTCTGCTGTTTTGTTACTGTGAAACAGGGCTGGGAGTGGTGTCAGGCTTTGAGAAGTTTTGAGAGCCCACAGCCGACGGTGTGGGAGGAGGGAAGAGGTGCAGCCTCATCCCCAGAGCCTCCACTCGATGGGAAGCAGGAAAAATCCTCCCCATCCCTGCCTGTGGGCTGAAGAATTCCAATTAATTCCAGCCCAACGAGGCAGGAGCTCGGAATGAAGGGGACCTGCCACTGGGAATTGATGGCATCTGCTGGATGCCTTTCATTCCAGGATCAAAGTTCTGCAGGAACCTGACGGGATGAAGGTTCACAAAGCCCGTGGGAACCACGGAGGCTTTTACTGGGATTTCTCCAGACACACTCGTGGTGCTTTCGAGGTGATCTGGTTACCCAGGACTGAGGTGAGGGGTCTCTGTGAACTCCCCACCCCTGGAAATGTCCCAGGCCAGGCTTGGAGCAGCCTGGGACAGCGGGAGGTGTCCCTGCCATGGCAGGGGTGGCACTGGATGGGATTTAAGGTCCCTTTTAGCCCAAACCATTCCATGACCACTGAAAGTTCCAAAAATGTGCAGTTTATGTGGAAAACCATGAAAAGGCAGGATGTGCCTGCAGCACAGCACCCAGGGAAAGGGGATCCCTCCCTCTTCCCTTCCCATGGTTTGACCCCCTCTTTAACCCCATTTGCATAACTAATTACCACACTGGCTTTGCTGCATTTAAAGTTGAACAATCCTCAAGGCTCTGAAAAAGAGCTTTACAAGTTCAGGATCCCTGAGGTTGGAAAAGAGCTCCAAGGTCACGGAGTCCCAGCTGTGCCCGATCTNCAGCTCCCTCAGGAATTCTCCATTCCCTTCCCAGCTCCCTCAGGAATTCTCCATTCCCTTCCCAGCTCCCTCAGGAATTCTCCATTCCCTTCCCAGCTCCCTCAGGAATTCTCCATTCCCTTCCCAGCTCCCTCAGGAATTCTCCAGCCCCTTCCCAGCTCCGTTCCCATGCCTGGCCTCTCTCCAGCCCCTCAGTGTCCTTTCTGTCACATAGGGAGAATAAAAAAATAGGAGAAGAAGTAAGGAAAAAAAAACCAAAACCCAAACATGAGGGAAAAGTTTGTGGAGGGCCCTGTTTCCTTCAGAGCAGCTCCAGAGGAGATGATCCCTGCAGCCTCTGCTGCTGCCCAAATTTCCCAGTCCTGCAGCTCCACCAGCACTGGAAGGGCAGAGCAGCGCAGAGTGAAAGGAAAAGCACAGGGAGTTTGGGGAAAAGGGAAACACCAGTTCTGTAAACACAAAATGTGTTCCTGGGTGGTCTTCCAGGAAATCCAGCGTCCCTTGGAGGCAGCTGGAGCTCCTGCTCCCAGAACAAATTCCCTCATTCCCATCAACCCTGACCCCCACCAGTTCATTGTTAAAGGGAAGTGCAAGGAAAATATTCCAGCTTTTGTGGAGTTACTTCCTACGTGTTGTGTGTGGAGAACATGGAATTCTGTGTCCCAGCTGCTCCAATTCCTGTCAACTCCCTGACCTTCCTTGGCAGCCCAAAAAGCCGATCCAGGCATTAGGGTCAAAGAGAAGACACAAAGATTGTTTTGTGTCTCTTGTTTTGTTCTGTTTTTCAGCAAAATACCAGAAAAACCCTGACAAACCCACTTTAAACAAAACATCTTGCTGGCTCACCATATATTAACCCCAGAATTCTGTATATGAACAGCCCTACAACCCAGAGCCTTAGTGAGAACCCAGGAAAATGGATTATTTCAGAATTGCACCACTTGGTGAAAGCAGAATCCGGCCCCAAATCCTCCCACCCAGCTGCTGCTGCCATGTGTACATATCTGCAATGAAGTAAACAATGAATTTCTGGACAAAAATTAGAATAACAACTCGAAGTGAGGCTTTTGGCATCCTCTCCTTCAGCAATTCCCGCAGCAAACCCACAAATCTGTGGTTATAAACCACTGTGGAAAACGGGGCAGGACCAGGAAAAGTAATAAAAGCTTTTTTTCAGTCAGGTTGTTGCAGTTTTAAGAATAATGAGCTCTGGCCACCACAGATGTGCGTGGATTCTGCAGTGGGGAGGGGCTGGAGATGTCCCACCAGGCTGTGGTGTCACATCCCTGCTTCACCCCTCCATCCACGACTGGTAAAAGCCAGACCTCAAATGATCCAAACTCGTCAGGAATTAATTTGGCTTTTCATTATTGCTGCTGCTGCTGCTGCCTGAGGTCACTAAGCCCAAATTAGCGTTCCTGACCCAGTTCAATTGCCATCCAGGATGACAAAATTTTCGCAGAGGGGTGACAGCAACTGAAGAAACCTCAATTACCAGAATTAATCTGAAGCACGGCCCTCCTTGCCCAGTGCTGAGCCACCTAGGCAGAAAGAAATGCCACACGCGGAAGAGGTGATTGAGCCAGCTCAGGTGTTTTGGCAGCTCAGATTTACATAAATTACAATGTCCGGGGTTTGATCTCGTGCTCCCTGCTCGCCGTGCCCTTCCTTTTGGTGTCACTGGGAATTCTCCCTGTGTGGGACCTCTCTTCCTGCGGGACTCGGCTCCCCCAGGCACAGGAATTGCTCCCTGGGGTCATCCCCGGCCTTCCAGCACACGGGAAGCACAACCAAAGCCTGCAAACTTCTAAAAACTCTGAGCAGAGAGCTGAAATCCAGCTCAGAGAGAAGAAAACAGCCGTAAACCCTCTCAGCCCAAACCAAGCTAAGATTTCACCGCCTGGATTTGACATTTTATCTCCTGGCTTCCCCCATCAGATAGCGAAAAATCCCCCGGCAGTTTGTTTTTAATAACAGATATTTTTGTGATTAATTCCCCTCCGTTATCTGTGGAAAACTCCCAAGTGCTTTGATACTCCAGGCAGCGTTTAACTCCTCCAACACCTCCTCCCCACCTTCAGAAATCCTGCTGGGAAGGAAAAGCTGGGGAAGAGCATCCAGGCAGGGGTTGTTACAAAGAAAAGGCAAATGAAGAGAAGAGAGCAGGAAACTCGAGGCTCCCGCACACCCAGCCCGTCCTACACCCACTCCTTTGGGGCAGGAGCTCAGGCCAAGAGCCCTGCCCAGCACAGATCCACCGCTCTCCCTCAGCTCTTCCACCCCCCTCATCCACAAACTGCTCCTGCAGATTGGCTTTACACGTTAATTGGTTAAAATCTTACTGCTGTGGCATCTAAAAGCTGTCATGCTGCAATAGTAATAAAAAAAAAAAATAAACAGTGCTCACCTAAGTGGGAAAAATTGTTGTATCCACGAATCCAAGAGATCTGGCTACAAACTGACAAGCTCCGAGGAGGATTAGAGTGGATACTGGGTAGAATTCCTGTGAGGGTGGGGAGGTCTTCAGCTCCTCAGAGAAGCTGTGGCTGCCCCTGGATCCCTGGAAATGTCCAGCCCGCACAGGTTCAAATCCCTCCTGTCCCTTTGTGCTGCTTGTGCACCTGCTTAAAATAAAATGTTGGTGTCTGTGGGTCTAAGAGGGGGGAATGCATGAAAAGAGCTTAAAAAAAACCACTTTGCTTCTGACAAATCTGCAAGAACTTGGAGGCAACTTCCAATTCCTTGGAGAATTCCCTCTTTTCCTTGCCCCCTGCACTCTCTGGAGGATTTGCTGGGATCCCCATCCAGCTCACATCCAGGGAAATGGGTCCTGGCTGTTTGGGATCTCTGGGAGCAGCAACCCATGGCGTGAGCAACACCCCCAGAACAGGAATCAGGAAAAACCCCCCATGATTTCCTCAGGGAAACCTGACCATGAGACACAGGGCAATGGGAAACTTTCCCCCAGATTTCCTCAGGGAGGTTTTTGGAGCATCCCTGAGGTGGGGACACGGTCCCTGCTCTGGGGTGGGACAGCCGGGACTTCCCGGCTGGGGCGAAGCCACCGTTGTTCCTTCTCACAGTGAGGTCACACCGGATAATTCTTGGAAGCAGCCACAGGAATATGGATGGGAAACATCTGGCAAAGGACGCAGAGTTACCTCAGCTCCTTCAGGCACTCCGTGGACTCTCCGTGCTTCCCATCGGAGCAGCTCGGCCCCTCTGGACACTGCCCACAGCCTGCTGTGCTCCTGTCAAACCCCAAACTGCCCCTCCTTGTCCTTCTCTTTGTCCTTCTCTTTGTCCTCCTCATTGTCCTTTTCCTTGTTCTCCTCATTGTCCATCTCCTTGTCCTTCTCTTTGTCCTTCTCCTTGTCCTCCTCATTGTCCTTTTCCTTGTCCTCCTCATTGTCCTTCTCTCTGTCCTCCTTGTTCTCCTCATTGTTCTTCTCTTTGTCCTTCTCCTTGTTCTCCTCATTGTCCTTCTCTTTGTCCTTCTCCTTGTCCTCCTCATTGTCCTTTTCCTTGTCCTCCTCATTGTCCTTCTCTCTGTCCTCCTTGTTCTCCTCATTGTTCTTCTCTTTGTCCTTCTCCTTGTTCTCCTCATTGTCCTTCTCTTTGTCCTTCTCCTTGTCCTCCTCATTGTCCTTTTCCTTGTTCTCCTCTTTGTCCTTCTCTTTATCCATCTCCTTGTCCTCCTCCTTGTCCATCTCATTGTCCTTCTCCTTGTCCTCACTGTCCTTTTCCTTGTCCTTATCCTTGTCCTTCTCCTCGTCTATCTCCCTGTCCTCCTCGTCTTTTTCCTTTTCCTTTTCCTTTTCCCTTTTCCTTTTCCCTTTTCCTTGTCCTCCTCCTTCTCCTTGTCCATCTCCTTATCCTCCTCCTTGTCCTCCTCCTTCTCCTTCTCTTTGCCCATCTCCTTGTCCTTATCCTTGCCCATCTCTTTATCCTTCTCCTTCTCCTTGGCCTCCTCATTGTCCATTTCCTCGTCCATCTCTTTGTCCTTCTCCTTCTCCATCTCATTGTCCCCGTTCTTGTCCCCGTCCTTGTCCCCCTTGTCCATGTCCTTTCCAGCACCCCTCTGGGCCGAGTGGCACCAGGACCCACCTGGCTGGAAGGAGGCAGCTCGGGATTTCAGTCCTCTCCTGAATTCTGGGAGCAGGAAATGCTGTACCACATTCCCTGCCTCTCTTTCCACAGGATGCGCTCCCAGGGGAGCCAATTTTTATGGAATAACGTTACATCACCCCAGAATTGTTCCAGCTGGATTATCCAAAGGATTATCCAGAGGATTATCCCGTCCCACCCCACCCATGGGCAAGGACACCTTGCACTGTCCCAGGGCGCTGGAATGCAGCAGGATACGGACACAACCTCTCAGCATGATGGCAAAACGTTCCCAATCTGTCACTCCCTGTGACACGGAGCTTCCTGCAGCCGCCCCTCACGGACACACACGGGAATTTCAGCATCTCCACAGGAAAATGCGTTTTGTTCGATTTCCTACAGGTTTTTTTTCTGGAATATAAAGGGATAACAAACACCTTCCTTCATCCTTCCAGGGCAGTTCTGCTGCACCGGAGCCTCCGCTCCAAACTGGACAATTCCTGGGATTAGAAAAGCTTTGGTGATGCCCCAGTCACTGTGTGTCCCTCAAACTGAGTATTTTTACCTGCAGTATTTTTACCCACCCACAGACCGTTCCCTGCCCTTCAAATCCAAAATTTTCAACGAAAACATTTCCAGCACCAATTCAATAAAGGCACCAAAATAGATCATTTTGTTTTGATAATTTAAACATCTCCTTTGGCACATCCTTGGTTGAACCATCTGCCTAAACCCACACAGCCCTGTCACTCAGGGAGCTCTCAGGAGATGGGATGATGGAGAATTCTATGCAATCACAGAATCCCTGAGGTTGGAAAAGGCCTTCAAGGCCATTGAGTCCGAGCTGTGCCCAATGCCCACCTTGTCACCACGCCAGAGCTCTGAGTGCCACCCTCTCCTCCTGTTCCCTGGAGCAGAGCCCGACCCCCCTGGCTGTCCCCTCCTGTTAGGGAGCTGTGCAGAGCCAGGAGTGCCCCCCTGAGCTCCTTCTCTCCCTTTCCCAGCTCCCTCATCCTCTCTCCATACGATTCACTCTCCAAATCCTTCATTTTCCTGACCAGGTGCAACACGGGTGATGCTGAACCTCAACACTGATGACATTGATGGTGATGATGAAGCACGACAAAAAAGATGGGGGATTCCCTTTCCCTGTGGATATGGGCTTCTCCCCTGGCTTGGGACACTTCTTGTCCCTCTGAGGTCACAGAATTTGTGACCAACACAGAGGAACGAGCACAACCAGCACCTCCCTGAGGAGCTGCCATGGGCACACTGCTCCCAGCCCTGAGCTCCCGTTTCTCCTCCTGCTACTGAGGCCTGAAAGGTGATCTGGAAACAGAGAGCAGGTGGAATAAAAGGATCAAAAGGGATTTATTGCAAGGATCCAGGCTGGGCAGTGCAGGAACCCCTTGGGGCTGCACCCAAGGCAAACCCACAAATGGGCACAAAATGGATCCCGGGCACCAGGCCTCACACTTTGATAGGTTTGGGTCCATCAGCACATTGGAGTTCATTGTCCAATTCCAGCTCCAGCTGATGAAGCTCCATCCTCCTTGTTCCCTCTCTTCCTTCACTGCTGTTTCCACTCTTGGGCCTCAAATTTGTCCTTGGTGCCCAACTGGAAAGGAATTGTTTTGTGTCCCTGCTCTGTGCAGAGAGCTTCCAACCCTGAATATGAACCCAGAACTGCACACTGAACCAACACAGAATGGGAAAAAATAGAAAAGCTAAAACTTGAGGCTGTAAACAACTCCATGAGAGGCTCCAGAGGGTGAGGAACCCCCTCCCTGTGCCCGGGGTGGGCATTTCCCACTGGCAATTAGAGCCCAGCTGGAAGGGCTCAGCTTTTAACGTGATCGGATGCTTGGAAAATCCGGTTGTTCATTTATTACTTCAAGAGGAGCTGAGCTCGTTTGAAAATCTAGTCCTGACTAGCCACTGAGCCTCTGCAGAAAACTGGTCCTTAATCTCGCCACATCTTGGTTTCCTCACCTTTAATTAAAAGCTATTTAATGTATAAACCTCCTCCACTGAGACTCTGTCAAGTAAACTCCATCGGTTTTCCCATCCTGGGAAGGATTGTGCAAGCTCTCCCTCAGTGACAGACACAAAGGAATCGCTCAAAATTTGTGGGAAAAAAGTCAAGGGGAACACCCCGATGGAAAACAGATCTGGTATGGAAGGGATTTTCTTATTTCATGGCCACAGGTACTGCAGGCAGCAGGGTCAGGGTGTCCCAGCAAACCACGATCCCTCTCAGAAAGAGAGGCCGGGTTTTGCCTCAGCCGATACAGTGGGGGTCTATTTGCACCTCTACAGCCCATCCCCATCTTCAAACTCCCCCCTCCAGGCAGTGCCCAAGCTCCAATTCCACTTGGCAGTGACTCCAGAACTAATCCAGCTGAGTGGAAAGCGGGCACAGAGGAGCCTGTGGTGATCACGGGGTTCTGCCCTCATGTGAACCCCATTATCTATACAACACCACAACTTCAGGCCAAGCACCAGCACCACACACACAAATAACTGGATGGATATCCCTGGCTCAGCCCAGCCTGTCCCATCCCTCAGCATCCCAGCAATCACAGCTCCTGCTGCCTCTCCTTCCAGTCAGGAAAGCAAATAAATCCCTTCCCTGGAGTTTTCCACCGATCCCTCCCTGCCCCACAGTTCCTGCCACTAACCCACACTCGCCCCCTTAATCCTTTCTGGGATTAGCTCCGCAGGATTGGGAAACCCACAGGAACGCCGAGGTCTGGTTTGTAATTCCCATGGAAGGTGCAGGATGGGGCTCTCCCCGGGCCTCACGCCCAAATCCCAACCTTGTGTCCCTCTGTCCCTTCCTCCCGGGGTGTTTGTGCCTCAAACCCCTTCTCCAAGGGATCTCAATCACCCCCTCGAGGGTTTGAAAACATTCCTGCCGTCCCAAGGAGCAGGGCCGGCACTCTCTGGGTGGAGACAAGCTGCAGGAGGAGTCCTGGAGGAAGAAGGGAGATAAAATTCCCTCTGGCAGCACACAGATCTCAGCTGATGGAGAGCGCCACACCCAGCTCCCCGGGCTCCATCCAGACAGGAATTCCCATGCACCCAGGACACAACAGCCATCTCCCTTTGCAAACCAGATCCTCGTCACACATCAACCGGCGTCTGCACTGCTCTAATTCCCCATAAAGTCACTCCAGTTCTCACCTGCTTTGAAAGGAGTGATTACTGCCATCGCTCCCACGTGAATTATATTCCTGTTAAAAGTGAGGAAATGACACGGGGCTCCTCCTCAGACGTTACAAGTGGTGACAGAGCCACCAGCAAGTCACAGCCTGTCCCGCCCTGAGTGCAAAGGCAGAGTAAAACACGAACCTACAGCTCTGGTTTAGAGGAGGAACGTGACGATTCCCAAAAACCAATAAATCAGCGAGGTGCTTTTACTGATCCTACCCGACATTTCCCACAACGGGGCTGCTGGCACGGGGCTCCCTCACAGGAGCACAACCAGCTGCACCTCGGGGTGTCCAGGGGGTGTCCCCGGGTCATGCCAGGACTTGGGGACAGGCAGATGTGGCCTGTGCTGCCAACTCCCTGGCATTTCACTTCATCCCTCCCATGGAGACGTGCACAGGGAGCACAGCATCAATGCAGCTTTTGTGATCCCCCTCAGCTGACTTCATTCCTAACATACACCCGAATGGAAGAAATGAAATGACATGACAAATCCATGACATTTTCCATCTGAATAACGCCGAGGAGCTCGCTGGGATGAATTAGGTCCCACCGCTGCCAAGCGTGTATCTTCAGGAAACTGAGAGTTATCCTGCCAAAGGGTGGGGGGAGACCAGATCCCCTTCCTGTCCATAAATATTTTTGCTGCTGCTCTGCTCCTTCAGCAGAGCTCTTCCAGATTTCTGTCGGAGCAAAGGAGCGCTGGGGCTGCCTCTGACGCAAGCCTGGAGCGACTCCAGCCACATCAAACACCACAGACGGGGAAGGATTGGGCATAACCCGCACTCACAGTCTCCTAGAACACCTCTCCTCCCAAAAACATCACCCAAATCCCCGTGGCTGTGCCTGTCCCACAGCTCTCTGTGGGGCTGGGCCACGGGGAGGTAACGCTGCACGATCCCACAGCCCTGAGGATGCTCCACATGATTCCAGATCCCTCACCCGGGGGGCTGGACGTGCAAAATCCCAGCAGCAGGTGGTTGGGAACCTGAAAATAGGAACTGATCTTCCTCCTGCTTTTCTGGAGCCTGCAGAGCCCCTCGGGCAGCGCCCCTGGCACGATCCCGAACCTTTTCCCCAAGGGGAGCTCTCCGGGTCAGATGTTTGGGAAGCAAGTGAAGGCAAACCCCGGCGTTTGTACCTTCAATCTGCTCACCAGATGTGCACTTCAAAAAGCCCCCAAGTCCAAGTCAGCTGTAGGGAAGAGCCTTTAAAGTCCTGTGCTGTGTGACCTACATCCCTCATCCTCCGCTCCTGCGGCAAAACTCTTCCTTTTTTCACTTGACCTCCGATTGTTTCCCGTTTTATCCCAAAGGCTCGAACGCCGCAGGAAAGTGCATCGCCAGCGATTTCAGAGCAAGGAAAAGAGAGAGATGTGCAGCTCACATGGAAAACCTTGATGCGTGTTATACCCTCGAGGTTCCAGCATTTCCCGGGCAGCATTTCCCATCTCAAAACCCCTAAAAACCCGAGCCGGGCAGGGAGGGCGCGGCCGGAGCCGAACAAAAGCGGGAGCGCTCCGTGGAAGCACTCGGCTGGAATTTTCTCCCCAGCTCCTCTGAGCTGCATTCAGCAGCAGGAGCATTAATGTCTAACCCATTCTTCCAGCACGCTGGCTTGACCTCCCTGGATGTTCAGAGCCCAGCAGCCTCTGGCTCTGCCCTCCCCGTCACCCCGGCTGCCGCAGGATTCCTGCGTGCACCCATCCTGCCGGGATCGGGGAATATCCTGAGCTGGAAGGGACCCAGAGACGATGGATCCGGCTCCTGGCCGCGCACAGACACCCCAGCAATCCACCCTGTGCCTCGGGGCGCTGTCCAAACCCTCCTGGGGAGCCTGGGCAGTGCCCTCTGCGAGAAGCTGCTCTCCCTGACTGCAGCCCAACCCTGCCCTGGCCCAGCTCCAGCCATTCCCTGGCTCCCGTCCGTGTGGCAGGGAGCAGAGGCTGGCGCTGCCCCTGCGCTGTCCCTCAGGAGCCCAGGTGAAGCAAGGACACTCCCTGTGCCACCCGCACGCCCCGCAGGAAGCTCGGAGTGGAAAAAGCAGGGCACGGCGCCAGGCAGCTCGTCCAAAAGCGTCTTAAAACCCCGCAGCCTGGCGCCGGCAGAGGATATGGATGTGCCACTGACCCAGTGACACAGTGACTGCGGGCACGAGACGGCTGCCAGGGACACCAGGGCGCTGCCAGGCTGTGCCAGGGGCTCCTGCAGGTGAAAAAAACAACCCAGCAACCAAGGGAAGCTGTGCTGGCAGATGCTCCCACGCTCCGGGAAAGGGAATCCAACAGCAAAAAGGAAAATGAGACAAACCTGAAGAATTCAACGGGAAAAAAAAAAAACGTTTCTGTCAACTGGAATCATAGCCCATCTATTTTTAATATCTAAAAGGAAATGTGTTTGCTGGCTCATTTACAATGAAGCTTTTCACTCTCTGCAGCAGAGTAAAGCCCCAGTCACAACTGCAGGAGAAGCAGCATCACCAAGCCCCAAAAGCTGCACCTGGAGCTGGGCCAAAGGGGAAAAAAACAGAAATAAGGTTGTAGAAAAGCCTTCCCTGTTTGCATTCTTTGTGAAATACCATCAAACCCAGCTCCGGACCCCGATCCCAGCCTGGATTATTGCACAGCAATGCTCCCCAAACCTTCCTGAGCATCCTGTGCAGCCAGGTTTGGGCCCTTGGCCTCTCTCAATCTCAGACAATGCCGCTTCCCTGTATTTGCTGACATAATCCCTAAAATAGGAAACTTGTTCATAACAAAAACAGACACACCCACACCCACAATGACAAAATTGTCTCCACAGTAATATCAACACCAACCTGCTCGCTCCCTTGTTTTCTTACAGAGTTTATCTGCAGCACAAGCACAGATAAATGCTTTGTGCCTTTGATTTTTTTTTTTTCTCGCATTTTAGGATGAAAAATTCCAGGAGCAAAACTTACAGACAGGTTTCTCACTGCCAACCATCCAAACTGACCGGAGTTTATTTTAATTTCTTTGAAACTATATAGAAGTAACAATTCTAGGGAATGAGGCTTGTGCTTCTGAGTGGTTACATCTGTATTAATAAAATCACAATTTTCTAATTTGCCAAAAATCAGCTGGATGAAAATGGACCAAAGCCCTTTCCAAGATGAGGTGGAGAATCACAGGATCACTGAGGCTGGAAAACACCTCTGAGATCACGGAGCCCAAGCACTACCCGTGCTCACCACGTGCCACATCCACACAGCTCTGGAACACTCCCAGGGATGGGGAAATCCAGGAGGAGATCCCCCAGGAGAGGAGGGAGACCCCAGCAGCTCCAACAAACCACGGTGCTGACGTGGCAGAGGGAGGCACACACGTCCCAGCTCCCTCCCTGCAGGCAGGGATGGATAAAAACCTCACACAGACCCCTCACGGATAGAAACCTCACACAGACCCCTCACGGATAGAAACCTCACACAGACCCCTCACGGATAAAAACCTCACACAGACCCCTCACGGATAAAAACCTCACACAGACACCTCACGGATAAAAACCTCACACAGACCCCTCACGGATAAAAACCTCACACAGACACCTCACCAGGAGTGATGTGACAGGTGCTGTGACATCCCAGGGGTGACAGCCAGGCTTTTACCACTTTCACCTGGATGAAACCAGCACAGATTCACAGCGAGAAGGGTTTGACAGACAACACAAAACGCTGTCCCCACGTCACAAATCCCCGCTGGAAACCCAGCTGGAACGTGTGTGTTTCACCTCACTCGACAGCCAGAGCTGGCACGTCACCCCAAAGCAGGGATGTGAGCGTTTACCTGGGCAAGAAGGGAGCAGCACCAGCACAAACAAGCACCAACACACGCTCGGTGCCCTCACCATTTCCTTGGAATCCTGGCCTCGTTCCAGCAGGAGCCTGTTCCCATAGGAACCGGCACACCATGGCACAGGGACAGAAAGGAGCCCTCGGGACAGAAAGGAGTGCCCAGGGACAGAAAGGGGACAGAAAGGAGCCTTCAAGGACAGAAAGGAGCCTTCAAGGACAGAAAGGAGTGCCTTCAGGGACAGAAAGGAGTGCCTTCAGGGACAGAAAGGAGGCCTCGGGGACAGAAAGGAGCCTTCAAGGACAGAAAGGAACCCTTGGGGACAGAAAGGAACCCCCAAAGGACAAAAGGAGCCCTCGGGGACAGAAAGGAGCCCTCGGGGATAAAAAGGAACCCCCAGAGACAGAAAGGAGTCCTCAGGGACAGAAAGGAGCTTTCAAGGACAGGAAGGAGCCCTCAGGGATAAAAAGGAACCCTCGGGGACAGAAAAGAACCCTCAGGGACAGAAAGGAGCCCTCGGGGACAGAAAGGAGCCCTCGGGGATAAAAAGAAACCCTCGCGGACAGAAAGGACCCTCAGGGACAGAAAGGAGCCCTCGGGGACAGAAAGGAGCCCTCGGGGACACCGGGATGCTCCAAATTTTTACTTCTGTGGAAGGAGCTCTCCTCAGAAGCACAGGCGGACATCACCGGGCCCTCAGCACACGCAACCACAACACAAGTGCTCGTCTGAAGGGGAATTTTTTTTTTAATGAAAGAGCCCTTTCAACTGCAGAAGGTACAAGGAAGTAAACACACTCGTGGGTGTAAGAAAATAAAGCCTTTTCATTTGAGCAGCACTTAACATAAGCTCTAAAACAACAAGAAAATCCAGGCGTGCTCTGACGTCCCACGTGCCAAGGTCGGGGTGCCTCCAACCCATGCACAAAAAACCCTGCACCCCTCAGGAACCCCCTCAGAACATCCTTCCTGCTCTTCCCAAGCCACCGCAGCTCTAGGATGACCTTAAGGAAAGGTGAAGGAAATTTGGGGGGAAAAATTTCTTATTGGGTCTTTTCCCTTGGCTGTGTTCTCTCCGGTTTTCTCACGTCAGCTCCAGAGGTCAGGGCTGTGTGTCCTGATCCTACCAGCTCCAGGATCCTGGCTGAAGCGGGATTTGGCTCATCCCACGGCAAAACCTGTGGCTGTCCCCAAACCCCACAGCCACAGTGGCATGGCCAACGGTAATGTAGGTCCCCTCATTAACAGATAACTCATTATTTTGTCCCACAGTTCCTGGAGGATGTGGCAAAGCCTCCCCACATTCCCTGCAGCACCCCCCGGGAGCCCGGTTTACCTGGAGCTGGGAGCGCTGGGCAGTTTAATGAGGGAGGTAATTAATCACTCACTAATTATCATGCCAGACAACACGGGGGACTGTTCACTGCAGCAATCTCTAAACAACAACAGATCTCCACCCCAAACTGACTTTGTTCACCACTGAAATCCCTCCCACAGCACAGCTTCCCACCAAGGCCTCATCCATCAGCTCCTGGCACCAAAATTCCTCCTGCCCAGAGGTAACCGGGAGAGAGAGGATCCCAGAAGTGAGAGTGATGATGCTGAACTCTGCAACACCTTGGCCACTGCCCCTGTCACCCGCTGAGCCCCTGGCAGGGTGGCACAGGAGGTTCTCCCACCTTGGAGCAGCCCTAAAAATCCTTCCCCAAACTCCAGCCGCCTCTGACAACCAGGCAAAGGAAAGGAGGAAAAGCCCAGGCTGGTGCACAACTTCTGCCCATCCCAAAGTGCCCACAAGGATCACAAACCAAGGAAATATAATTCCTCTCTTCCCTGATCCCACAGAGGGGAATTCCTCCTGCAGACAGAATTTCTTTTGCTTTTATTTTCCCTGCTGCAAACCTCCCGGCTGGTTTTGGATCACGAGTTTATCCATCAAGCACCCCGGGCCAGCAGCCAAACTCACATCCCCTGGAGCCCCCAGGGCAGGGCCAGCCCCAGGAAAAACCCATTTCAGAAGGGGTTTTCCAGATGTCCACTGGGAAACCCAACCTCTGCCCTGAACTGAACGTGAGCAGTTCCAGGCTCCCCTTCCTCCCCTCACCCCAAATACCCCAAAAGCACAACCCACAACGTGTGGGGGGAGGATAAATTATTTTAGAAATTCCATTCTAGTTTCTAAATCTTTTTTCTTCTTCTTCCTTTTAATATTAGTCAATAAAATTTCTTCTCTGTACCTTCAGTTTAAGCAATTATACTCCTTTTTTTTTTTAGTCCTATCTCACAGCAAAAATTAAAACAAATACACTTTCATGAGTGCACTAGCACCGTAACAACCGCAAGCCCTCGTGTCCCTGCAGCCACATCAAAGCCCCAGAGTCCCAAAGGACACTCAGAATTCCAGCCAGGCAGAAGGATTCTGCATTCAGTCAAGTCCTTAAAACTCAAAGTGGTTTCAATTTCTTCAAGCCACTCAGGACTTTCTTTTTTTACATCACTTCTTTAAAGCAGCTCGTGCTTCAGGCAGGGTTCGGAGCCTCTGCACAAAACCACCGTGACAAAAACCACCGCAAAACCACCCCCAGCTCTGATGCCTGGAAATCCCAAAATCAGGAATCTCTCTGGGATGCAGGAGCAGCCTGACCCTGAACCCAGCTGCCCATTCTGCAGAGTTGAAACCAGCCCATGTCCTGCTCGGGGAGTTAAACCAGAGCCCGCCTGGTTTTTGGGCTCGTGCTGTTATTCCTGCTCTTTGCTGGCGTGTTTGGATGTGCAATCCACATAATTATGCCAGACGCTATCCCTCGTCCATGACAAACACACAGAAATTAACATTCCTGAGCTGGCTCCACAAAATCCATTATTTTCTGGAAGGACTACACCTACCTTGACTGCAGCGATTTTGCACTCAGTTTACTTTTCAGCCCCAAATCCCCACATCTTTTATGGAGATGGATCCGTACACTGCAGCATTTGCTAATTTTGAGGAAAACCAGGGAAGGCTCAGCTGGTTGGAGCTGAGATTTGTTATTCAGAGCAGCTGTGGCTGCTCTGGGAGTGTCCCAGGCCAGGCTGGATGGAGCTTGGAGCACCTGGGACAGCAGGAGGTGTCAGCAGGAGAATCTTTAAGGCCCCTTCCAACAAACCACTCTGTAATTCCATAATTTATCAACCTATTTATCAATAAAATAAAATAAAATTTTTGAAAGAATTTTTTTTTTCTTAAGTTAAAATTAAAATAAATTTGTCAATTTATTTTAATGCCCACAACTTTTTAAAATTTCTCAGGGTACCCCGGGATGAATTTCCCAAATCAGACACCCAGGGCCTGGATTTGCAGCTTGCCCCAGCAGCACCCCCAGCTCTGGGGACAAGAATCTGTCGGGGCAAGCCCAGAGCTGAAGCTGTAATTTCACAGAAGGAAGAAGCTCCTGTGAAACGCCTTCCTTGAGCGCAGGCAGGTATTTACAGTTATCCCAGCGCAAAAAATGCAAAAATTATCTGTTCAGACATGTGGTCTGACTTGGAAGCACCGGCAGGGTTATGCTGCAAGCCTGGAAAAGTGGTTCAGGAGAAACATTATCCTGCTGGTAGTGTTATCTTTTTCTGGATTATTTATTTTAATACTTTTTTTTTTCTTTAATTTTAATTTTTTTCTTTAATTTTTCACTCTGACTCCCTTCAATCAGGAATCCCATCTGGGAAACGGCTCAGAATCCCAGGCAGTTTGGAATGAAGCATTTTAATCACCTGCTCGTGCGCAGCTCTACTGACTTGGGAGGGGTCTTATTTCATTTCCAGGCTGGGCAAAATCACTTTGTTAAACTCCACGAGGCTTCAACAGAGAGCTTTTGTATCGGAACACATAAATCACCCGCAGTAATTTATAGACTGGGGCAGCGCTGGGGTCCCTGTGCCAGCTCTGAGGGCACACCCAGCACGGTGCCACCCCTCAGCTGGGGACATCTGTGTCAGGAGGGGCACAGCCCCGTGCCAGCCGATCCTGCACGTGCCAGGAGCACGGAGCCCAGGGAAAGGTCGAGCCAGGACAGAGCCCAGCAGCTCCCACAGAGCACAGAACAAGATCCCACAGCCCCTCCCGCAGCAACTCGGATGCGAAGCAGCACCTCGTTGTTTTTAAGAGTTAAAAAGGACTTTTTCGGGGTGGTTTTGGGTGCTGTGACCTTCCCAGCTCGTCAGTTATTCCTTCTGGGCTTCCCCCTCACAGCTCACAGTGTTCCACCAGGAAAACATCCTGGATTTCAGCCCTGGGGATGGCAGCTTTGGAGAGGGCAGGTCCCCAAAATCAGGAGATGAGGATCCTGCTGCTCCTGGCCTGATCCAGAATCAGGAGATGAGGATCCTGCTGCTCCCGGCCTGATCCAAAATCAGGAGATGAGGATCCTGCTGCTCCAAAATCAGGAGATGAGGATCCCACTGATCCAAAATCAGGAGATGAGGATCCTGCTGCTCCCG
>VXBU01000011.1:154894-168243 GCA_013400315.1 Bombycilla garrulus | reverse complement strand
AAACAAACAAAAAAAAAAAACCAAGAAAAGAAACAAACAAAAAAACAGCCAACCAGCCAACCACCACCACCACTACCAATAAAACCTAAAAAAAACTTTGCAGAACAACAGAAGGCCTTAAAATCATGGAGTCCAACCTCCTTCTACAAAACATGAACATCAAGAAACTTGTTAGAATAGGGTATTTGTGTAATGCTATCTCCTCAGAGAGTTTCACTGTTGTATGCCTGTCATACACAATTGGTTTTATTCCTTTTTCTTTTCTATCCCCTGCAGTAAATTTATAATTTTCACCACAGGAGCATCTGTTATTTTAACTGGTAACAAATATGTGTATAAAATACAAAATAAATGGCAAATGCAATCTTTTTGGGTTGTTTAATGGACATCATATCAACAATAGCAGTTTAAAAAATCCTTTGATAATCTCACATGCAATCACATTAAATACTTGTAAATAATAAAAACATCAAGCACACTAAAAATTATTGTAAGAATATCCCGTACTATTGTTATGATCCAACCAGACAGAGGTGCCTCTGCCTGAATTAAGGTGCAAGTGAAAACGTAAGTTGAAGTCCATAATATGGATTTCATTTAACAGTAAATGAGAGGCAGGGAGATAGAAAGACATAGAAAAGGGGTCAGGGGTGCTGCTAAGATCAATCTCTAGTACTCTGAATGGTCCCCTGAGCAGGATCAGTTGCTGATGCAGAATATTTTCTGCTCATGTAACATAATGGTGACCACAAACAACTCCTTTTTCTGAGCAGAATACCTTCAGTAGAAGTAGTCCCTAGACATGAAACCACTACTCACCAAGAAATATTGAAATCAAGACAAAAAACAACAAGGAAAAGGACAACCCCAAGAATATAACTTTTTAAATTTAAATATGATGTCACTTTTTAAATTACTTAAATACCTTCAAGACAACCATTTTAGCTTGTTTCATTCAAGAGAAATCTATTTTTCCTTTCTTGAGATTTTTACTCCAATATCCTGATCTCTGTCAAAGAACCTCCTCTTCATGACCAATTTTAGCTCTGAAGTCTTTTAAGTAAGGCTCAGGGCAATTAAGGTTCTGTGGAAAAAAAAAACAACAAACAAACAAACAAACAACCAAAACAAATGTTTCTTCTTTGTATTTAAACCCCCTCGGTGGTAAACACTAAGAACAAGCACCCCTAAAGAAACCTCATAATGCCAAGGCCAATCAGTGGGAACTAATCTTTTCTACTCAACTCTTCTATGTTCAGATGTATAGAAATAACACCTCAGCTTTAGATCACAAGCCTTCATTCTTCAGAAGTATCAGTTTATAGGTTATAAGTTAGGAATTAAGATACAGTGTGTAACAGACTCTGGACTTCAAAGAACAAGGAGATAAGCAGAAATAACCAGAGCAAGGGGAAGGGCAGACCCTTTAAAATCTCAGGCAAATATAGTTGTTAAAATAGATCAATCAGTTATTCAGACTGTGTCAGCTGATTTTTTTCAAGTCTTGGTTTGACCTTTGCACCACTTAAGTAAGTAGATTTTGAGATCCTTTTGCTTAGATAACTATTTTCTGGAGGCAATCTTAAAAGAAAAATTGCATGAGCCCTTAGCAGACTATCACCTCATTCAAGACCTTTCTCACCTCAAAAGTCACAGAGTCACTCTAGGACAATCGCGCATCCTAAGAGCCTAAGATCTAAGCCTATGAAAGCATTAAATGTTTAGGGAAAGAAAGTAAGAAATAGTGTGAAGTAAGCAACTCGTAAATATGATTTTTGACATTAAGAATAAAGGGCCATAGATTTTGTATTTATAAGGCTGTGCTGGGCCTAAGGGCTTGTCAGTGTTTGTGTTGGTCTGACCTGATTTTAGACATTGCCTAGGGGGTCTAGTGACCATTGCCCCAGCCACACTATAGCTGAAAATGTGTGAATACTACATGTAGTACAGACGTGAGAAACCAAGTGAAAGCATTGCTGCTTAGTAATGGCTGGTGGAAGCTGCGGTGTGCAGCTTTCAGTGAGTGTCAGACTCCCCCTGAATACCAAACTCCTCCTACGGAAAACTCTTGGTGTTGACAACTCACTGTTATATGCCAGGACATCCATGCTTCAGAGAGGTGACCAGCTGTTTGGCCTACAGAACATAAGTAAGAAAAACATCAAAAAGAGGGTGTGAATATTTACTTTTAAAGCATAACAATTTTAGGTAATTATTAAAGTGCTTTTCCACTATAATTTTTGACTGAAGAAGCTGGCATTACCACAATGGAACTGAAAAATAAATGTGGTATTCTGATTCAATTGTTAAGAATTATAGACTAACAATAAATTCTTATCTATGTTCTAAGTGTTTAAACACCCTGAGAGAAAGACAATACTTTCTTATGTTGACACAAAATTACCCATATTTCAGTTTCTGCCCGTTGTGCCTATTCCTGCTACATCTAAGAGTCTGGCTGTCTTCTTACACCTTCTCAGTAGTATTTATATACTGTGATCCCTCTGAGCTTTCTCTTCTCGAGACTCAGACCAGTCCAGATCTTTCAGAGGTTCCCTGTATGAGGGATGTTTCACTCACCAAAAAACCTCCAGGGCCCTTCTGTGGACTTGGTGCAGTATGTGTATGTCTCCTTTGTAGCAGAGAGCATAAACCTGGACCCAGCACTCACGATGCATTTCACTAGTATCAATCACCTTCTTGTCCTAACATGTTTGGTTTGCTTCATTACCTTCTCAGGGACTGAAGTGAGGTTGAGGGTCATGTAGCTCCAGTAGTTTTGATCTTTTTCTCTTATGCATCCTCGTATGTCCTAACTCCAAAAGATTTGATACACATTCCCTTTTTAGAGGTAAAAAATATGTACAAAGCACATTCTTTACAAAGGTTTGTTTTAGTCAGAGTTGCAGCCTGTACCCAATACTATGCCTGGAATCCTTTAGAAATAGAAACAAATGTATTACTTTCTTCTACTTATAAAAAATGAAGTGATAATTGTCATATTAATAAGTGCATTCACAATTTCATATGTCAGCTTGCGATGAGATATTCCTTTTGTACCTTGGTTATTTTTAAGCAGTACGAAATCTCAGTTTTCCTCCTTCTCAAACAAATTATCAGCATTTTTAATCAGATATTTCTCAAAATCTTTTAACATCTATTTTACTGATGTTTTCCCACATATATGAAGTGTAAATAAGGCAATAGAGCATAATTTAGCATTTAATTGCTAAACATACAAATTTACTGTCCTAGAGATCATGCTCTCTTCATTTGAATACATCTTTTCCTTTTTGAAATATATCATTGTTTTAGATAGCCATATTTCTCTCATAATGAACTTTTAATAATTTTCCATATTTATGTTCTTGGGTTTTTTATCTACTTCGTATTATTTTTGGATTCATGTAGAAAGTGATATTAAAATGAATATTTTTTTGAATATTTTAAAAAATGTCTTTGAAAAACCTTCATGCCACATGCAATTTTTTTGCTCTTTTATTCTTTTAGCCACTTTTCTCATATTTTAAAATAGTAAAAATTATGCAAATAATTAAATAATAGTAAAATAATAGTACATTTTTAAAATGTAGTTTTTGAAATAACTACACCATTCATTTGCTGCTTTTTCTACTGATCTTACACTTCACTGTTGAGTTTCACACACACTGTTATTCTCCCATGAGAATTTCACTTCTGAGTAAACCACGAGAGATTTTTGTTTTGTTGTTTGTTTTGTTTTTCATTATATTATATCTCAGTCCTGTACACTGACAGGAGAAAAAGTTATTCTTTTCTTGTGGTAGCCTGATTAATTTTTCCAAGAAGCACTTTATTGATGGCAGCTAATTTATTGCTTGTATCATGAACATTTACCCACATTACTCAGAGTAATTGAAATCTCCTTTACAACTTCTCATCTCCATTAGACACAGATGAATAATGCCATTTCAGATGCCCCAAGGCAGTGGAAGCTTTTGAAGGAGTTGAGAGGTGTGACATAGGTCTTTAGGGCAATATCTGATCTTCTACACCAGCAACTGGTTACCACAGTGAGCACCCCAAGGAAATGTCACTAGACACCTTTATGCTAACAACTGAACCGTGCCCTGTTCTTTATCTATAACAAGATTCTTCATCTGAAGCTAGGTGAGTCTGCTAGAAAACATACTTTGAGTTCCTTCATTAGAACAACAATCCAAGCATGTCTTGTACACTCCCAAGGTGAATATCCACTCCTAAAATGCCACTCAAAATCTACTCTCACTGGGATGGCATTACATATGAGATACAATCATTAAATTTTTTTAAGAACTTAATGCTTGAAGCAAATCCAAAAATATCTTATAATTCACAGTTCTATTAAAATCTATATGAAGTCCATGGTAGTGTTGACCCACATTTGCAGCAATTAAGAAAATAATACAATTAACATCAATTTCAATTAATTTCACCCTGGTTTCCTACATATAACAGAAGTCCAATTATTTTAGGCTTCTTTGAAGTACTAGAAAGCACATTATCCAAGAGGGAAAAATGTACAATACTTACCACAAGCAGAAGCACTCAATTTGCATGGGATATAGCGCAGCTTATGGCAAAAGCTAAGATATAAAAAACACTTTCACTATATTTCTAAATTCACTTTTATCTTTAAAGGTCTGCTTTCATCTCTTGGGATAGTTGGAGGGAAAAAAAAGGCAGCTACTGTATGTCAAAATTATGCTTAGTTGTAAACTACCTTGTAATTATATCTGTGAAAATTAAAAACAACTAAATATTCTTCACATCTTTAAAACAATTATATTCTGTAAGTTAAATTGAAGTCAGAGAAGAAATTTAGTAAAAGGTAGCAACAGGAAAGGAAAATAGACTCTAGATAAGATATAGCAGCAGTTTAACTATGGAAGTATATAACAGCTCTGTTGACAAGTTTTAGCACACAGGCTACCAAGTGTACTAAGACGTGGTTTTGAATACAGTCAAGGGAAGAATGCAAGATATTTTTAAACAGAGAGAATTATAAGCATAAAAAGATATAGGTGATCATCTTGCACTGTTAAATAAAATTGCTTATTGATTCTTCATACATGAGAAGGAAAGGAGAGGAGAGAGGCAAGGGAGGAGAAGAGAGGAGAGGAGAGGAGAGGAGAGGAGAGGAGAGGAGAGGAGAGGAGAGGAGAGGAGAGGAGAGGAGAGGAGAGGAGAGGAGAGGAGAGGAGAGGAGAGGAGAGGAGAGGAGAGGAGAGGAGAGGAGAGGAGAGGAGAGGAGAGGAGAGGAGAGGAGAGGAGAGGAGAGGAGAGGAGAGGAGAGGAGAATGGAGGTACAGCTGTATTGATTCAAGAAAAACAACTCCCTAGGATCTAATCTCCAGATTATGGAACACAGAAATAATGACTGTTCCTGCCCAGTTGGTTTTTTTTCCTACATTGGGAATGTGTTGTGCCTACTAAAAGAAAGAAGCTGCCTGGCTCTTTCTTGCTCTTTGAGCCAGGAAGTCATGGAGATCATCACCACCATTTCTGCAGCAGCATCACAATCCCAAGACCAAAACCTGCCACTGCTGCTGACACAAACGCTACATAATTTATGCACTTCTAGCTGTCCAATCTTATTAGATAAGAAAGAGATTTATAGATGTGCGTTCCTTCTTCACAGCTATGGGTTTTTCTTACTTCTCTATCTCCTTGTTTGTCTTTTTGGGCATAAAGGTTACAGCAAAAGGATGTTTGAAACCTCAAGCCCATGGCAGTGTCTGCAGCTGTAGCCCTGTTTAACTCTTCTCTCCTGCCACCAGCTTGCCACCACTCTTGACATGCTGCAGTGGCTGCACCCTGTCCTATCAAAACCACCGGAGTATCCTAGAATGGTCTGGTTAAAAGAGACGCTAAAAACCATTTAGTTCCAACACCCCTGCCCTGGCCAGGGACACCTGCCACTAGACCAGGTTATTCAGAGCCCCATCTAACCTGGCCTTGAACACTTCCAGGGATGAAGCATCCACAGCTTCTCTGGGCAGATAGTTCTTGTGCTTACCACTGCCTAAGTAAAGAATTTCTTCCCAACATCTAACCTAAATCTCTTCTCTTTTGGCTTAAAACCGTTCCCCCTTGTCCTATCACTCTCTGCCTATGGTGGAGAGTACAAGTTGCTCTCCGCTTTTTTTTTTTTTTTATAAGCCTCTCTGAGTACTGAAAGGCCTCAATAAGTTCTCCCTTGAACCTTCTCTTCTCTGGGCTGAACAATGTCAGCTCTCAGCCTCTCAGTGCTCTCTCAACCTGTCTTCACATAAAAAATGTTCTGGCTTTCTGATCATCTTCAGGGCCCTCCTTTGGACTTGCTCCAACAGGTCATTCCTGTCCTGAGAGCCCCAGAGTTGGATGCAGTACTTCAGGTAGGGTCTCCTTAGGGCAGAATAGAGGTGGAGAATCCACCTGCTTTAACCTTCTGATCTTGCCTTTTTTGATGCAGCCCAGGATGTGGTCTTCAAAATCTTAAATATTCAGTGATGTTTCTACCTGTTTAGAAAACTGTNCTTCTCTTCTCTGGGCTGAACAATGTCAGCTCTCAGCCTCTCAGTGCTCTCTCAACCTGTCTTCACATAAAAAATGTTCTGGCTTTCTGATCATCTTCAGGGCCCTCCTTTGGACTTGCTCCAACAGGTCATTCCTGTCCTGAGAGCCCCAGAGTTGGATGCAGTACTTCAGGTAGGGTCTCCTTAGGGCAGAATAGAGGTGGAGAATCCACCTGCTTTAACCTTCTGATCTTGCCTTTTTTGATGCAGCCCAGGATGTGGTCTTCAAAATCTTAAATATTCAGTGATGTTTCTACCTGTTTAGAAAACTGTCAATGTTGTGGTGAACTATATCTGATGTTTACATGGGGTTCTCTAGTTGCACTGGGTTTATATAAAGGTTGCACTAAGTAGCAGTATTTCCCCCACACTACCCGTGGTGGTCAGCCCCTTTTCCCCCACCCCTATCCCTGAAAGGTAGTTTGTTCCTGTGGTCCCATTGGCCAGGGGTCCCTTCCCAGGGTCCCTTCCCAGGGTCCCCCTGTCCCTGGGGACAAAACCCATGAGACACGTGGGCCCGTCCTCTTTCCTTTCTGCTGCTAGGCGAGCTACCTGCACCCTTCCCTTCCCCCACGCTCTGCCTAAGAATGGACTTGGATTAAACAGAATTCAGCAGAAAGAATTGAGCGTCCTTTTGTTCCTCATCCTTGTATCGCCCTAATAAACCGAGGGCTTTCGGAGTATAGCCCCCGAGATTATAGGGGCAGGTACATGTCAAGGAAAGCAAGTCAGCTGTTTGCTAAAAATAAAATTAGGGGATTAGATTATCAAGAACATGCATATCTTGCACCACAGAAGCTATTATTTTGATAACAAGGAGTCAGACTAGTCCTTTCTAATGGTATGGCATTTCTAAACTATGAGACATTATAAAAATTGTAAGACTTACAAGAAAAACAGTACTCAAAACCATCAGACTTTCAAGAGTCCTCTCCTACAGTGCATTGAGCCATGTCAGTGGAATTTGGCAAAAGTTTAAATGCATGTTACTGCTATCTGTAATGTTCCAGGAACTCCTTGGAAATGACAGAAGATAACAACCATAAATAAACTAGCATAAACTCATTATGCTGGTTCCAGTGTGATGACATTTTCAACAAAAAACAGGGGTTTATTTTCCTGTTTGTTTGTTTTACTGAGATAAACTTGTTTACACATAGCCTTTCCAAATACCGAACAATTGTTAAGTAATGAAAATTAAAGTGATTGAGATTATTTATGAAACATTATTGTTAGCTTGCTCTACATAGTATTTTCATTTGAGTTGTAGCATAGTTTTAGTAGAAAAAGAGGTGTTTAACATATTGGTCCACATTTAAAAAAAAAAAAAAAACAAACCAAAACCAAAACACTATGTGTTGCCTTAATCAATGTTAAACTTATTTTCTGATTTTCACATATTCTTCGTAGTCAGTTTACACCCAAGCTGATACCTTCAAATAAAGCTATTACAAATTCAAAGATTGGTAATACAGTTTCTGACAGTTTCCTCTTCCTTAGCTACTGCTTTGTAAGCATTCAAATAATAGTGAAATACTGGTGAATTAATGTAAATATCTGCCTCTCTTAGATGTTCTTTTTCTGTCTATTGTCTGTCCTTATTCACCCTATCCATTTTTTTCTGTACACTGAAAGTACAGCACTGAAAGCATAGTCCTTTTTATAAAATCCCCCCTCTTAACAATTTATTTTAGTACTGAAAACTTCTTCTTTGCTAAGGTTCATTGCATGCATTCAGGTGTATTTTTATGTACTCATTCCAAAATTAGATAATTTTGCAGAAGGAATGAAGAACTCAAGGCTACATCAACTCCAGGGGGAAAAACTCAAGGATACAATCATACAAACAGATAAAACTATAATTCTTCAGTTGGAAAATGGGAGATAGTACAATCCTGAATATCCTAGTCTAGACTGGGTGAAAGCTCTTTTTCTTACTGAATTTGATCTGGCTTGAATTCTAATATTGGAACCACAATGCAGGAACAAATCTTCACAATACTCTGCCCACATTATTCAATACACTTCTATACAAGGTAGTTTTATATATCTTTGTATATAAGAATATATAAATCTTTGTATATAAAGTCCTTGTGTAACCAGTTTTAGGAAAAGAGCTGTCTTTTATGTTGTTTGAAGAATACTATTCCACTTAAAACTGTTTCCAGAACTTTATTCACTTCTGAGTCCTGGAAAAGTGAAATGCAAAACACACTTGCCTGTTTTCAAATAATGCAGAATCAGAATTCCTTTGACCACATACATATTTCTATATTTGAGCTGTTCTCCATTCTTATATTATATTTTATAAATAATGGAGAGAAATATGGTAACTGCATCAAGATTGATCTTACCAGATAGAGTCATCTTCTCAGAACGAGTCAGGTTCTAGACATGTCAGTTTATGAGCATTGCCTAAAAAGAGAAACAGGGTGTCTAGATTGTATGTATATGTACACAACAATGTAAGTGTTGAGGTAAAAGGATTTCCATAGAGTACATCTTTACCTTGAAGGAAATAAGGGAAATGTTAGGGATAGTTTTATGTACCTGAATATAAAGACTATTTTTAGCAACCAAGAATAAAATAAGAAACTATTACTCAAACTTAATAATCATAATCACTGATTAAGGAAAAACTAAGGACAGATTCAGAGAAGATGCATCTCACCTTATTAAAGGTAAAATTTAAAAAGGACAGTAGTAGAAGCTACGGTTCTAACTTTTTCCCACCTTCCTTTTCTTTTTTCCTACCAGCCTTTTCTGTAGCTTCTGTTAGAGAGCTTCCCTAAGCACAGGGAAGGAAGCAGTGAGAGATATTTTCAAATATAAAGAGTCTGCAACACAAACAAATGTCGTCTTAATGGAGCTGGATAAAAGACTGCAGGTATCTCACACCATTCCTACTACAATCTCTATTTACAGCAGTTCATGCTCTGCAATAGATATTTCAGGCGCTGTAGCAATATCTTCATGAATATCTTGGGTGGGAAGCCATGTTTCAAGCTCACTGGCTTCAAAGATTTGTTGTGAGTATAAAAATAGCATCACAAAATAGAGTTCCATCAATGCTTATCTGAGCAGAGAAGCTCCAAGGCTTTTATGTTTGTCTCATCATTAACTACTTCCCTACTCAAATGCTCCTTGAACCATTAACAGTATAAACAGACCTAGTGAAGAAATGGATTGACTACAATTCCAGGGGGAAAGGGAAACGTTGTCTGTAAGAAAGCCCTGAACATGTCACAGATTAAGGTGAAACACAATTGTTCACTTAGGGATATACTTTCATATCATACCCTGTGATGCTATANAATGTGGGAACTACCAGGAAAATGTTATTTTGGGTCAATTCTGAATCCTACTTCTTTTCTGCACATCCAAACTCCATAAAAATATGAAAACTGAACTTTGTAATAAAAAATGTGCATTTTTCTTATACTAAAAGCCATATGATTCTGTTCACAAAGGGTTTTAAAGGTAAAAAAATGAAAATATTTGGTCATCAAAATAAAAGAATAAAAATAAACAAAAATAAAAAAGAAACTACTAAATTTGTTCAGTCCAATTTTTATATTGATACTATCATCAAAATTTGAACATTTTTCTTTTTCACTCTGGCTCAGGTTCATCAGGGAGAACGTTTAGAATCCTCAGGAACTGTTAGAAAAAAAACTTTTTTATTTACCAAAAAAATGACTTTTTTTAGGTTTTCTATGTAAGTGGAAATATACATTCAGAAGTGTGACACAGTGTTAAGATCCAATTATTGAGAGATGCTTCTGTCTAAATTAAGGTGCAGCCAAGACCATATTTTAAAGTCGATACTATGGATTTTATTAAACAATAAAGTGTGAGGTAGAGACATAGAAAGAAATAGAAAAGAGACAGGGGATAGGAACAGAGAGGAGAGAAGCGAGAGAAATAGAGTGAGAGAGAGGGAGAGGGAGTGGGAGAGGCTGGTCATTGAAAACTTTACAATAGTTATAGATTTTAGCAGATAATTAATGTTTATTGGGTACATAGTTCTCTTACTTTATTGATTAAATGTTTTCCTCACTTCTAATGCTAATTAGCCCCATGCTCAGTCTATCTCTTCTTCTGAACCAGTGGGTTGTTTGGTTCAGTGGGCTGTGAAACCATGGTCAGAATCTCTGCCTGCCAGAACTGCCTTTTACCCAGTCAGAGCTGATTTCAGAACAATGGCTGAGTTGGCTTTCCTTGTGGCCCATAAATTCTGCATACTTTGTGTCCATTATCAGTGATCCATTCTTCTCCTCCAGCTTTGTTACCTTCCCCTAGGTCTGAGATAACACCCTGACAACAGTACCACCTTTATCTTATCTTGAGTTCCCAGCTGTTGTTGCTTATCTTCCAGTCCAAGTTTCAGGTATGCAGAGAGGCATATTCAGGGGAACTTCCTTGGTTGTTGTTGGTCTTAGATGTCATCTGTCTCAACACTTGAGGTGATCTTTCTTTTCTTTGGTGTTTGANCTGTGCTTATCTCATGGCAACATCCTTCTGTAGCCTAAAGAATTTTTGAAACAGGCAACAGTGCTCTTGAAGTCCTTACACATAATCAAAGCAGTTAATGAATTTAAAAATGTTGTTGATTTTAGAGCTTTTAAAATTTAAAAAAATTATCCAAATAATAGTTTAATCTCACATAAAAATAACTTTTAGATGGAAATAAAACTTGTTAAAAATATCCTTTTCACTGAGTGAAAATAAACAAAAAGATGAAAGGTTGATTACAGATTTTTTTTTATAATTCATATTTATTTCCTTCTCCTCCTAGAAGGCATAAGAAGAGATGGAAAGATTAACAAAAAAGAAAAAAGGAGAAAAATTATTTCATCAAACAGAATTCTGAATTATTTTACTTGGAAAAGCAAAAAACAACAAACATAAAACTAAGTGCAAGAAATTCAGTCCAGGTAAAAAAAATCTGTGTGATTATCTTGCCGGATAAATCCAGATGAGCTAAATTTGATTCAAGTATGTACATTGTCAAAAGTAAACAGATACAAGCCATCTAATCCTCCTGGCACATTCAACATTAATCTTCAAACATATGGACCTCATATCTTCATTGAATATTCCACATAGCTCTAATAATCTAGTGGCTAGATTTCGTTAATCCCTAGGAGATGATATCTTGAAGCCCTGGCCTGAAAAATGCAGACTTTGGAAACCAGGAGAATTTTCAGACCAGGATGACAAAATTAATGCAAGAAGCAGCTGAGAGTGAATGGGGTGGAAGGATATTGTTGGATTGTTTTTCTTTTTCTTTTTCTTTTTCTTTTTCTTTTTCTTTTTCTTTTTCTTTTTCTTTTTCTTTTTCTTTTTCTTTTTCTTTTTCTTTTTCTTTTTCTTTTTCTTTTTCTTTTTCTTTTTTTGAAGGCAAATCTAGGTTAAAAAGCAAATGTGAGGCCCCAGGTGTGAAAAGGAATGTGAACAGCAAAAAAGGTTAATAGTCTTTAGAGACACCAGCTAGAATAGTCTTTTCAAAAAATGTATCTCTCAGAGTTGGTTGTGAAAGCCCAGATTACTATCTTGGGCTAGACAATTAATTATGTCTGGAGAACTTCATGTGGTGCTATGATGCATTTGCATTCTTCATCACAACAATTTCACTTCTAGCTACTATAACAAATGCCTGTGTTAGGAGATGATCTACCACTGCTTTCTGTCTCATTTACTTAACATAATAGGCTACTTCGGATAGTACCTGATTTTGGCTGGGAATTAATTTTATTCACAGCAGCCTGAAAAGTGCTGTATTTTGGATTTTTGAACACAACAATCTGGATAACACAGAGATGTTTTAGCTATTGCTGAGCAGGGGTTACACAGCATCTAGGCATTTTCTGCTTCTTACACTGCCCCTCCACTGTGTAGGCTGGGGAGTACCAGAGGTTAAGCAGGGACACAGTCAGGAAATCTGACCCCAATAGTCCCATACGTATGTCATGCTCAGCCATAAAACTACAGAAGGAGGACAAAGAGGGGGGATACATTCAGAGTTAGGGCCTTCATCTTCTCAGGTAACAATTACACCATTACCCCAGAAATGGCTACATTTCTCCCTGGCAAAGGAAGCAGTGAATAAATTCCTTATTTTGCCTTGCCTATGTGAACAGCTTTGTTTTACCAACACAGGTCTCTGTATCTCAATCCATGGGTCTCTCCTGTGTTCTTCTGGAAGGGAGGTGTGCAAATGGCTGTGTGAAGCTGAGCTGTCTGCAAGGGTTAAGCCACAAAATGTATCTTCAAACTACCCCAAATAAGGCGGCTCAAATTTCTAATAGAGAGCTGTTCACAGCTCTAAACAGCTCTCTAAAAACTAAAGATTACCAGAGCATCCAGCTGTTTTATTCTTCATGACAAAATTCTTATTTAATAACTAACTTTAGTGAATTTCATGAGCAAGGTATCTCAAGTCTTAAATGAAATTCAGAGAGCCTTAAATGAAATTCAGAGGCTTTTTTTTGTTTTTTGTATAAGCAACATGCCCAATTGGGTTTACCAGTCAGATATCTCATCTTTTAATAAAGTTCATCTGCATGTTTGCATGATAAGACAAATAGCATAAAGTTTTAAAGCTGCACTAATTCAGATACATTTTCTAACTTCAATCATCTCATTGTGCCCTGAGTTTGGTCTTTATTGTCTTCATTCTAACAGAATCTTAAGTTTCTACATGATGATCTTATTTGATATTTTAAGTTAGCACTCCATATATGAAAAGAAAGGGGGGGGGGGGGGGGGGGG
>VXBU01000011.1:132064-150965 GCA_013400315.1 Bombycilla garrulus | reverse complement strand
CATTTTCTTCCAAATAGAAATAATAATTTTAAAAAATCCAGTAAAAATACTGTTTTGACATAAAATTTTTAAAAATGAAAAAGAGGGGAAACTCTTGTTCTTGGCATAAAACAGTGACTTTGCAATTTTTTTTCTTATTAACATTTTATATACAGTTCTATTAATATAGAGAGCTATAATTTTATCCTAATACTTGTATTACTTCTCTTTTCATAATTTTATGCAGAGGATTATTTTCTCCCCAGTATTTAATCAGCATATATTATGAAAAATAGCAGGATAAGCAATCTGTTTTTTCTTTAAAAAGGTTACTCACAGAGTTGTAAAAATTGGAAGGGTTCTATAAGTCACCTGGCCCAATTTTCTGCTCAAATTATGTCCATTGAGAACAGGTTGGTCAGCACCTTGTCTGCTTGAGTTTTGAAAATCTACAAAATTTAAAAATCCATGGTGTCTCTAGGCATTCTATTCCAGTGCTTGACCTCCCTTATGGTCAACTTTTTTCTCAATATATTGAGCCAGAATTTCCACTGTTACAAGCTGTGCCTGTTGCTTCTTGTTCTACCCCTGAACACATGTAGCACCCAGTCACATCATTACATCCTCCCTTGAGAGCAGCAAGGTCCTTCTTTACACTTGTAAGCAAATCCATTTTTTCAGCTTTTCCTGATGTCTCTTGTTTTTTCTATTACTGAGGAGCACAGGATCATAAAAAACATCTCATGTTCACACTCTTTTTCTCTATCTGATCTAGTTTTTTCATTGCAGAAGGCAAACTGGTTGGTCAAACCTGATTTGCCCCCGGCTAATCCACTCTGGCCAATCATATTTTTTCAAGTTTGATCTGACATTAAACTGGTTTCCCTCCATTTAGTTGTCCAGAACCTCTTACATGACAGTCTTAGAGATTAATATTAGATTCTTCTGGTGCTCAGGAGTATTTTTTTTCCTATGACTTTTCAAAGACCACGAAAAACAGCCTTGAAATGTCTGTATGCATTGGTCACATCTACCAGTACCTTGGGAACATGTCTCTTGTCTTCATGGTTCTCAATTTGTCCTGCTGCTTCAAATATTCCTTAGCTGTATTGTTCTTGATGGTAGGTGACACTTCATTCTTTTTATTTAAAAGGAATTATTTTTGGAAACTGGAACTGACCACTGAAAATTGAGGAAGAGAATAGCCATACAAAACAAGTAAACACCACTAAATATCCTTTTGGTTTTTTCCTATATTTTTTCTGTCACTCAGCACACTGCTTTATTGAGTAGTGGGCCCAAATTTTTCTTAAGATTTTTGTTTGTTTTTCTTCCTTTTTCTTTTCAGCTGATAAACTTACATAAGCCTTTTTTGACTGGCTCGTGTATCCAGTGCTAGCTTAAAGTCTCATTGAGATTTGACTTCCCAGTCATACCTTCCATACCTGCATTCCCAGGTGTTGTCTCTAGAGTCTTCCTGGGTGGTTCACTCTCATTTCCATTTCCTATGTACTTCCTTTTTCTGTTTCTGTTTCTCCGTGACAGTTTTCTGCTTTTCAGACTGAGCACTGCAAAGGACAGCTCTTGTTCCTTAGATAATTTTTTTAAGATAACTTGTTCTGCTTGAACCCTTTGCCCTTTAGGAAAGTGTTCCAAAGGATTCTGTCAAGGTGATTCTTAAAGAAAGACAAATTTCTTCCCCTTGAGGTCCAGTATTTGGGATTCTGCTATTTGTTTGGTAACTTCTCTAAAGATTTTAAAATTCGTCATATCAAACTTGCTTCACATCCCCAGTGAGTTTATTCCTTGATTGTTATGGCAAGCAGAACATCTCCCCTGTCTGTTCACTTATGTCATTGAAATATGTCAAGACAGCACTGTCTCCTCATTTCCTGAGCTGTTTACCATCTATTACAGCATCTAGTTAGGCAGCTAATCCCCACACATATCTAAAGTGCCAGTGAGATTATGGCTGTTCAGCTATATATGAACCTCTAATTTTTTATTCTCTTCTTTTGCTGTGTAAATTACTGTACAAGAAAAATGTATAGATCCAGTCTCTACCTTAAATAAGGAAATACTCTTAGTTAGGAAATGCTTTATACCCTTTCCCCCTCAAAAATAAACTCTTCAAAACATTGTGCTTTCCCCATAGTCAGATATCAGCTACTACATTAAAATGTACTTTCAGCTGAATGTAACAGATTTTTTATACCTGCACATAAACTTTTATTTTTTGCCCGTTCCCCTGTCTTTACATGTTTGATTCAGAAAACTATTAGACATTAAAACTTCAGCTCTGTAACCCCAAGATGTACACTTATGTTAAATATGACAAGTGTAGATTATTCTCAGGAGAAAGACAGCTATGCTGAGCTGATAATATTCTATTCAATGAAAATAATTTTACATTTTGCGTAAACATTACCCGTGGCAATGATTTTCCATTTGAATATGTGGTGAAAAGAGAGAATGTAAATACATAGTATAGTGACTGGTACACCACTAAAGAATTTTCCTTATTTTTGTAATATTTTATTTACAGCTCTAATAGTTGCAGAAATTTGATTTTTTGTTAACATTTTTTTTAGTAGATTTTGGTACTGTTTTAGTAAATGCTTTTACTAAGGTTACTGATGTCTTGTGTTTTTGTTTTTGTTTTTTTTCCCCTCAGAAAACATCAATATTTGAAATTCTATACTTGGTTGACAGCAAAAATATAAAAAAGATAAAAATAATTCTGAACTTTTCAAGACTTTCAGCTGAGTTATAAGAACACTAAATTGTTCTTGGTCATTGAGGCATGTGATAAGAAAAACTGATGACCTTGATTTATATGTTCTTGAAATAGCCCTTTTTGCCTTAATATCCATCCATCTTAAGGACAAGAAGCTTGTCCATGATAAAACATAGCATATGCTCCAAGGTGATGCTAAATGTCTAGGGAGACAACTGTCAGTGAGGTATGGCTATGCCAAAACAGGGTGTTCCTATGCTTTCACTGTGTGTCATGTTTTGTTTTACCATGTTACTTACACTGCCCTTAAAACTTTCATCAAAATCTATAAAAACCTTGGATGTTATTTTTATTAATCATTTGCGCATTTCCTAGATATCAGGTTGGCACCAAGGTTAACGATTTCCCTCTTCCTCCTTCCCTTTACTTTAATCACTCTCCTTTTCTTCACTCAATGAAGCTGGATTAAGTAAATATTTTTTTCCTTTGATGAAATGACACTCAACTCAGAATGATTGCTGAAAATAAGTTGTAGCCAATATTGGGGTGGGCTTCTGCTATGCTGTTTGCTGTACTAAGTGAAAATGAGCAGAATAGTTTTCATTAGTACACACAGATTAGTGCAACACAAGTAAAGTGGTTGAATAAGGATTTTACATTATTAGTTAATACACCAGGATCTACAGAGAAAACTTTAGCAGTGTATCTTACTGCCTCTTCCTTATTTTGGGATGATTACAGTCAGACTTCTTTACAGATAAATGTGGAGTAATGAGGATGTCTGGCTGTTGCTAGGATCTTGCTGCCAGCAGGGGTTGGAAACATTAAGGCATGTTTTGAGGCAGTCATGGTAAAACTGCATCTTGACCAAAAGCTGTACCAGCAACAAATTACTGTATTTTTTCTCTCTCAAAGGATTTCCATACTCTACATAGACTGAAATTCCCGTGCTAAAGACTATAATTCACCCCATCTAAAAGGAGTCAACTCTTTATTGCCACATCAGGTGCACTATTCCTAATGATGCACTCATTTTATGAATTGAGAAGTGCAAATGGCTTCTTCACTATTTTTCAAAAGCTTATTGCTTAGCCACAAAAGGAATAGTACCTGCTGATTATGCAAATATCAATTCCCGTCACTACTTAGACATATCTCTAATTTGTGTATGCTCTTGCTCTACCAGAAAAATATTTCCTCCTAGTTGTTTATATGTCAGTACTTATTTGAAAACTCAAACAGATGTGTAAACAAGTTTGTTAGCACTCACTTACAAAGCTTTGCAGATGCATTTGTCACAACTGTGAGCAGATAAAACAGGAACATTACCCAAGCAAACAGAACATGACAAGATTTACACAGAATTCTCTTCTTTTTTGTGCATCCAAAATAACTAGATATGTGCTTCACACACAGAAAACACTTAGGAGAAATTAGTGTGTAAAGCTGCAGAGAAAGCTCAGCTGAAGTAATTTAGAGACAGTAATTACCTCCACATTATTGTTATTGTAGTTCTTACCACACACCATGAAGCAGAAAATAAGAACCTCTGACTCATAGAATACTTGAAAGCTGTTGTAAAGATTCCCCACAGCCAAGCTATGTGTGTCACCTCATCAAAAAATTAGTAAACAGATAGCAGCAATCATCTAAGCATGGTTTTGGAAGTAATGGTAATTTTAAAGGGCCATTTTTATACATTTAGGTATACATACAATTGGTGTTTTATCTATATTCCAGTTTATACTCTGTAGGTTAACCATGCCTGGGTACTTGTGGATGAAGAAATATACCTAAGGAATTAAATCACTTTAGTACCTTGTACTTTCCATATTTCAATAGCAATCCACAGTAAGACTAGAAGTTGAGCATAGTGAGAAAGAATGACAGTTAAATACACTAAATACACTAAATCAAGAACATCAAGAAAATCAGCCTTAATTAAATTTGTTCAGGTTTGCAGAAAAAAAAGCCAGATCAGGTCACCGTAAAAGTTCTAAAATATTTTATTGAACTCCCTCATTTTCTCCCATCAGCAGTTATTTCCCTCCATTCTAGCTGACCTTTCTTCTCCTATTCCCACCATCACTCATTAGGAGAATTTTACCTTATAATGCCACATTTCTCACAAACAGTGAAAAGAAAATAATTTACGATAGGCCTCTCCTACTATACTAGTTTTAGGTTTTAAATATATTTTTTTAATATATTTTTGTTCACAGAGTTGTAAAAGTTTTATTTCATTTAGCAGAAAGAGAAAGCTAATGCAAAGCAAGAGTATATGCACTGTGGAGCAGCTTCTGTTTACTACTTACCATGAAATCCTTCTATTTCTCAATTCTTCCAAGCTGTTAAAATTAATTGTTTTCCTAATTTTTTTGGTGAAGGAAGGATGCTATTCATGATATCTCCTCTAAGCAACGAATTTAAGTAAATTAGCTGTCTAATTATCTTAATCACTGGATACCACATACTTAGATGAACAAGTTCTGTGCAATTTATATAAACATAAAAATAAATTACAATTATGTCACAATAATTGTCAAGATCTTTCCAGATGTAGAAATTCAGAACCTTGATAACAAATACAACTCACTGTGTTTCTATTCCATTTCGCATAGAAAGCTTCAGTATTTGTCTTCATTGGATGAAAAGTCAAAATATCACATTTTCAAGACTATATTTTCCTAAAGGATCTGACAATAACATATCTTCAAAATTAATCAGTCCAGTACAGTATCAGCCTTCTTCTCTTGAAACAGCTCTGAGTCTTAGAGCTGATAATTGTTTTATTGTCACCATTTCCTGTGTTCAGATTTGGATTCCTAAATGGATAACTTTTCCTATAATATGTCGTGGTTATCTGACTAGAAAGAAGCACATGAAAAAATTATCATAGAAGGTATATCCTGACCAGTGATACCTTTTAGGAGAATAGGTACAATAAATATGCAAATGTATATTTTTCAGATGACATAACATTGGTATTGATATTAAACTGACACATAATTAAAAATCTGGATTTATTGTGATCAGACAGTGCCTTATTTGAAAACAATTTTTGATTAATACAGCATGAAAACAAATATATTTTTAATAAGCTCTCCATTTATCTCAATTAAAATATTTAATTATTATTTAGAGATGTATTTTCTGTTCAGAAAAATAAAATAAATTTCTGCCAAATACGTCTTAATCAGTTCTATTAATGAACAAATGTATTCATTTTCTTTAATAAGGTTTTGGTAACAAGGTGTCTGTCTGTCTTTTGTGAGAAGACGCTAGAATACTCTCCTAAATGTGACAGAACCAGCTCCAGACAGCTCTAACACAGACCCACTGCTGGCCAAAAGAGCTGGAAGTCAAAAGAGCTTCGGTGGAAGATGTTGGGGTTAAACCATGACAGATGTCCAGACATCAAACTGAGGTATTCTCCTCAGTGTCTGTATTTCCAAAACCAGCACGCAGACGTAGCTTTTTTTGCCCTTGTTTTTCAAAATGAGAGGTCATGAATTTTTCCTAGTAGCAAATTCAGCTTAAGGTTATCAAATTGATTGTGTTCAATTTGTTTTGTTGTTTTCCTCTACAGTAACACTAAAATTATCTTTGTGAATAAAGATAGAAGTACAGCAGCTCTTTTCTGACATAATGAAAACACTACTGAGGTTTCATCCTGACTTTCCTAATTTATTAAAAGTCCAGTCTACATCCACACATTTAACTCACTGCAGCCGTAAAATATTGACAATGAAGCCACAGTTAGTTCAAGCAAAAACTTATTATTTTTTTTTCATATTCTGAAAGCGGAAATTTAAATATTTATTTTAATTCTTACTGTGTAAAAAGTACGGAATCCTTGTTTTATCAGTATTGCAAGAATCAGTCTTAATCACACAAGCCAGTGCCAAAATTGTGTTGACTTGAAGGAAAAACTACTGTGTCCCAGCTGAATAAGGGATCACTGGAATGACTCCTTGGGCTGGTCAAGGGAAAGAAAACAAGGGTGCAAATTTATGTAGTGGTTTAAATGAATGACATACCATTGTCAGTTTAGCAGTTATCTTATTCATCATATATATATATATATATAATATAAGAGCTAAAATTCTAGTAATTTCAAAACATGAATTTTAGGAATTTTTAGATCTACCATTGTGATTGCTTCCCCTCCACATCTTTCTCCATACAAAGACAAAATAACCAAGCAGTCTCCTCTATTAAATATACTTAGTCATACCTTTATTGAATTAATTAGATGTTTATGATCAGCAGTTCTTTAGGGACGAGTATGTTAATTTTGGGATGACAGTTATTTACTTTTGTTCTGTGTTTATGTACTTGCTGGTGATAACTAATATTCCATTCAGCATTATCTCGTCAGCTCAGCTTGCTGGAGAGCATTTTGATAAGGTAAACCAACAATGAAACTGAGCTTAAATTAAGATTTCTAGCATAATGAAACTCAGCATTCATAGCTCCTATTCCACAATTGAGATCCTGCACTCATTTTAATGCAATTAAAGTGAGGGAGGGAAAATGCTTTAGAATATTCACGCTGTAGAATATTCATCCTGTAGAATATTCACTCTGAATTGCTTCTAAAACTGAGGAAACAAACCAACAGTGAAACTGAGATGAAACTAAATGTTATCTCTGTATTAAATATAAATGCTTTCAATATCTTTTTTTTTCTACTGAAGATAATATTGAACTTTCAGACTACAGACTTTCTTTGTGTGCTATCAAGAAAGAAAAATGTTTAAGATGGAGGGGCTATAATTCTCCTTTTATCTTGACTTCAAAACTGCACTTTCCCGTAGGAGTGTGGAACCTGATGCAGACTGGGACTTGTTGGCCTGTACAAAATATCCAACAATAGAGTTTGATTGAATTGTTACACACTCTTTATACATTATATGTAAAATGTTCTGTATGATTTTCTATTTTAGATTCCTGTAAGGGATTTAAGAGATTCATTTATGTTTTGCACTGCAACAAATAATATGTGGTAATCTAGCCTATTCCCTTCACATCCACAACAAAAAAGGCGCAATATTATGGGCCTTAGTTAATGCATAGGCCTTTAGGGACAAAAATTGCATATTTATGTTTGCCTGTGTATATACCTAAGAGGGTGGGTGGTACAAAAATACATTATTTTCTCCTGAAATGCATGTGTTTAGAGGGCAGAGGCTTTGACAGTGATTTTGCTCTGTCACCAGTTTCAGGTTGAATTAAACATCTCAGTGTTTATCTGATGCTCATACTTGTGCATTGGCCAGCTCCATGTATAATCAATTGAAAAGTCTTAATTGAAAGAATTCATAACATCCCCTGAGTGTTGAATTTTACCCAAAATATAACACAATGGGTAAGACTGTGATTATTCTAAAGTATGTTTTGAGATCTAAAGTCTAGAAATGTTGACAGAAGTAAAGAAACAAGTATACAGACACAATGGTACACATAACCAGTACATGCATACCAAACTGCTTTGTTACTATTTTTGCTTTACTAGTGGTTTATATTCAGAATATAACTGTAGAGCTTATCACTGACATGATTTAGCTTTCTTATTTTATTTTTCCTCACCATCTTGAAGAACAGCAGGTCTTTTACCTTTAAAGATGCAAACAGGGTGATTTACGAAGTCAGTAGTTTTTTGTCTATCTATAGTTTTGCATATCTCCTGTTGTTTGGTTCACCACGCTCATAAATTAGATGTAAAGGACTGAAATTTGAACTCCCCATCTTACAACTTGTTTTACTAACACAGAATTTAAGATTTCACATAGAAGCTACTGTGGGCAGCTTTTCTCACCATAATTTTGTTCTTTTGTAGAATAAATATTTGTGAAAAAAATGAAGACAAGGTATCAAAAATTGTATTAAATGTATACAAAAATATGTCTCAGTCTCTGAGCAGCAGTCTGAGCTCAGTCTCTGCAGATGCCAATATTGCAGTATATACTCCAGTGCATTTTCTTCAGACACAGAATTGACCTAACTATTCTGAAATTGGAAGAGGAAAATAGAAATTGGGAAGCTTAGGATCACTCATTAAATTACAGATGCTGCAGAATGGTCTGTGTAAGAAATATGAGTGTCCTATGGGGGGAAAAAGATGAGAAAAGTCTTCTCTTCCTCTGTAACAAGCATCTTTTATTGTACACTTTATAAAACTCTTTAAACTTTTAACTTGAATTTTGTTTTCCTATGTGATGAGTAGAGGAATATAGTACTACAGTGCAAATAAATTCATGTTTTATAGAAGACTTTTGCTTCTACAAACTACTAGGTCAGTCCCACATGCTGTAACTTAATTTTTTCTCTAGTTAAATAATTTAATTCATGTTATCCAAAACCTTGACACATTTTTCCTGCACTCTGCAGTCAAACTCACACTAATCTAATATAATTATTATTTGCAAGAGTTTGTCAATGGCAGATTTTTGTTTCAAACAGCATCAATAGGAATCTTGCATTCCAAATTAGAGTGTTTGGACAGTAATATAAAAGCATTCAATCATCAAATGCCATTCAGAATGATTAATCTCTTACCTTATATGTCAAGTATTTTTTTTCCCCTTTGTTATCAAGCATTTAGGAATTCTATTGTGCTCTAATTGAGGTTCCCTCCTATTTTCTCCATTTACTCTTTATGGGGCATTGGAGAGGTTAAACAAACAAGCAAAGAAACAAATAAACAGTAGAAACACATTCTAAGACAGTCCAGTTAAAATATTGGAGTCTCATCCTTCCTGAAGGAGAAGGGAGAAGCCATCCCTGAACAGTGTCCAAGTCTAACATACATGAGTTGCTAGTTTCTGGGTGGGGAATACACTTGATGCTCAACAGAAACCCTATTTTAGAAACTAAAATTTCTGTTCCAGAAGGCAAGGACAGCTATACCATGAAAATCCATATCAAGAGTTGAGTCTGGTGTGAAACATCAGTGGATCAGCAATGCAGAATTGATGATTATATAATAGTTTTCAAGTGAGAATGTCACAATGTAAAGGAAGCTTTACAATTCAACCTAGCTGATTGATTAAGGGACATTTTGAACAATTTGTAAAGAAATTTTCAATCACCTGAAGCATAGCAGACTTCTTGATCTGAATGCTATTTTAAAATATTACTGAATGATATTTCTACTTGGTGTGAAGGATGGTGAAAATTCATTATTATGCACTTATGCTACTACTGCCTTCACACAGGGGAACACAGGCTAAAGAGGATTACATAATGAAAACTCATCTAATTTGTACTATTGCCTGCAATGATGATTTCAAATATGTTTTTTTCATATTTATTTGTGTTTCATAGAATAAAAAAATTATAGAAAGGTTTGTGCTTGAAGGGACCTTAAATATTGTCTTGTTCCACATTCCCTGCCATGGGCAGGGACATATTCCACTAGAAGAGGTTTCTGAAAGCTCCCTTTACATACCAGGAGATTGCTAAAAGGTCTCCTTGGAGACTTTTTTGCTAGGCTGAGCTACTCAGCTCTCTCGACCGGTCTTCATAGAAGTTCTGCAGAACTCTAATCCTATTTGTGGCCCCCCTCAGGGCTTGTTCCAGCATGTCCCTGTACTTTGTATACTGAGGGCCTCAGACTTGGTTTTCTTTTTTATTTTTTTGTGCACCACCACACCAAGTTTTCCACCTAAAAACTGCCTTTAATCAATTCTCTGCCCTCACCATATTTGTGCTTGGGATTGCCTGAGCCACATGCAAGACACATAAAAATTTTATACATGAGCACAAAGAAGTGTGAACTAAATATTTTATATGTACATCATATATGTGTATGTGATTGACATTTCTTCTCTCCTGCTCAATGAAATTAATTTTGACTGTATATTCTGCATACTTGTTAAGTGCTCAAGATGTAGAATAAAGCAAAAGCTTTAAAAAGTTATGTATAATGTTTCATTTAATTTTTTACATAAAGTATTAGAATTCAATATAAGGAATATAAAATTCTAGTTATTTACAAAGAGTCTTTGAAAAATGAATAGTAATCCTTTTTCTGCCATTGACATATCATTTGTATTTAAATAAGAAAGAGAAAAAAACACAGGAGCTACACTACTATTTAATATTTTGCAAAGGATTAGGGATAAAATGCTCATTACCACAAGTACAGTAGAAGGTTGCTGTTATCTGGAAGAAAACCTTCTATATGACACAAGAATTTGTTTTCAAGCATAAGTATAGATAAACTGTCTTCCTTGGAATATACTTTCTTTAGACTTCCTTGCAATATTATTGACCTCGAACAAGTCACCTAATTAGGTTTATTCACCTATGAGGCAGGTAACTAGTGTTCTTTTTCTTTTTTTTTTTTTAATTGCATTTATCTTTGTGCTGCAGCTCCAGTCACAAATTAACAAATCTTTCTCTAGATCTCCCACAAAGCCTTTAGAAGCAAATTATGAATTTCCAAAGAGAATAGTACAACCTTGGACTCTCCAAGCAAATATCTGCAGTGTGAACCTTCGTATAAGAAGTGAAATTAATGGCCAAGATGGAGAAGCAGCCTTTATCATTATTCATGTCAGAAATTTAAATAGCAAGTCCTTGACACTTTTCTTCAGATCACAATAGTGCCTCAAAATCTAGCCAAAGATAAGGAGGGACATCCCCAGAGTTGCACATTATAGTGATTCTGGTGAAACAGCGGAAAACTAGCAGCACTGTGGAAACTTTGGAAGCTTATTGTACTAGTGGCAGAATACGGCAGAATTTCACATCTGTGCTGGACAAGATGGAACAAAACATGTATCAGAGTTGTTCTATTTTTCATCTAAACAAGTATAAGTTTTTTTTAATAGAATAAAGAATAGTTTGGTAACAACAGCTTTTTTGCCTTTTCAGAAGTTCATTAATTAAATTATTTTAGTTTTCAAGTAGTTCAGTAAAGCATCAGAAAAAAACATATCACACAACCTCCCTCCCGAAAAAAACTGACCAAACAAACATACAAAAAGGAACAAATACTAACAAATCAAAACAAAAAACAAACAAACAAAACCAAACAAAAAAACCTACAAAAGAAATTCACTATTTCAGACCATAAGATTTCAGGAACATAATCAAAGCACTATATATATATATATATATATATATATGTTCAAATATATATATATGATAATGACTCTTTATTTTTTGCCTAATTACAAACCAGGAAGTTGCATTTAGGTCAGAATCTCAACATAAAATCACTTCCCTCTTTAGAATGCACATATATTTATTGAAAATGAATTTGTGCCCATTTTCAAGATCACCAACATATATTGTTCATATGTGAAAAAAGGCTGAATATTACTGATAAAGCTTATGATTCCCTTTGATAATACTTTCAATACTAGTTTTTACTTGGTATCCATCTGCTTTGAAATATGTTTGCTTTATCTTCTTTCAAGAGATTTCAAAATGAGAATTTCTAATTGTCTTCTATACAATAATTCAAAAGTTGATCACTTATTGAAATTTAACAAATTCAAATGAATGAGGTTTTGTCTAAAACTGTCTTTTTTAATAGTGAACTCTTTTAGAACATAATGGCAGTATTCTAGTGGACAGTTTATATTTTCATTACATGCCTAATTTAGTTCCATGAATGGAATGGGTGTGTTTTTATGAAAGAAAATATTATTACATGGTAATGTTAATTTTCCTTAGCCATTGGAAACCTCATGAGGTTCAAAAAGGCCAAGTTCAAGTTGCTGCACCTGTCTCAGTGGAACTCCCAGTATCTATACAGGCTGTGGGAAAAAGAGATTTAGAACAGCGCTACCAAGAAGGACTTGGCAGTACTGCTGGATGGAAGGCACAGATTGACCAGCAATATGCACCTATAGGCCAGAGAGCCAAACGTGTTCTAGACTGCCAAAATCTGCATGGCCAGCAGGTCAAGGGAGATTATTTTGCTCCTCTACTCTGCTCCCATGAGATCCCAACCAGAGTGCTGCATCCAGCTTTAGCGTCCCTAGAACAAGAAGAATGTCAAACTGTTGGAGTATGTCCAGAGGAGGGTCAAAAAGATGATTGGAAGCACGGAGCACCTACTAAAAAGGGTAAGAGAGCTGGACTTGTGCAGCCTGGATAAGAGAAGGTTCTGGGAAAACTTTTTTGTGACCTGTCAGTACTTTAAGTGTGTCCACAAGGAAGATCAGAAAAGATTTTTTAACAGTCTTTTTGTGAGAGGACAAAGAGAAATTATATTAAACCTAAGGAAGGTCAATTCGGAGTAGACGTAAGAAAGAATTTTTTTATTGCAATGGCGGTGAAAACAAAGGAACATGTTCCCCAGAGAGGTAGTAGATGGAAATATTCAAGGTCAGATTGGACAGGGCTCTGAGCAACCTCATCCAGTTGAAGATGTCCCTGCTTTTTTGCAGGTGGAGGTTGGAATAGGTAATCCATAAAAGTCCTTTGCAGGCCAAGCAGTTCTATGGTTCTATGATCCTACGAGGAAATATACACAATTCTCCTATATCCAAAGACTACAAAAGCATGGTAAGTAAATTCTCCTTTCCTAAATGTTGAGTATTATCAACTGGTACAAAGGTTTCAAACAATTCTTAAGGAGACAAGGGGAGGAAAGGAAACTAAGAAGGAATGGAACAGCTTTATTTTTACATCAAATACTTTCAATCTTATTCTGTGAAAGCATTTCCTAAAGGAATCTTCCTGTAGACTTCAATAAAAATCACACTGAACAGGCAATCAGTAAGAACTGAATATCAAAGAAAAGACAGCAAATAATCAGTTTTAGTGTTTTTACTCAAAAACTTACATTATTTTATCCTAAGTTTCTTTTTAAATTAGGCTGAACAGTTCTAGGGAGGAATTTGTAACAGCAATTTAAGATACGAGCCTTAGTGTGGGGCTCCCTTCATGAATCTCCCCTTTCATTTGCTACATAAATATATTGAACTAAACATATAAACATTAAATCACTAAAAGATGAAGTTAATTCCTTTATTTGGTAGTTCTTGATTTCTTTACTGACTTGTAAAAATAAAAATAAGTAAAACAGATATATAGTGTTAGACATAGTGCCTTACCATTTCCTACATAGTTTCATGGTGATATAATGAAAAATTTTATTTATTTATTTATTTATTTATTTATTCTGTAAAGCTGAATAAAGGCTTTATCAACGGATTATTAACAGAAACAATGTATGCAATTCCAGTATTGTTCTCAAATGTATGTTTGAAGATGCTGGATTCAAAGAAAATTTTCAAAAGACAAAGATGACAAAGATACATGAGGGTGAAATGGACCTCAGTTTTTTCTCTGAAATAAAGGTGTACACAATACTTTACTTGTGACCAGTATTGACATTCTCTGATGCGTGAAATCTTCTATCAAATGTTTTTGTGAAAAAAAATATATAGTCATGCCTTATTAGCTTATTTCCATGGTAGCTTCAGGTAGCTCACCAACTGGAAAGCATGGAAAACATATCCAATAACCTCCCATTAACAGAAAACAGTAAAATCTGAGAGAAAATAGATAAAAACCTTTTAAAGTAGGTTTTCTTTACTTCCCTGATATAGGTGAGGCTTAATACAGAGAGGTTCTGTAAATGTAAATTACTGAGCTACAGATGAAAAGTAAATAAACTTAGTTTCCATGTCTTTGTGTTTTTACATACTGAATAGCAGCATTGTTTTTGAGAATAGAGGAATAATAATGGATTTCATGGTGATGGAGCATTCAAAAGAAATACTTAAATTATGAGGAAGTAGAAGTTCACTTTGAAGGAGAAAGTGTAATACTGAAAGAAAAAGGAAGCTGATAAAGAATAAAAACTAATAAGAATTGCATGCATTTTAAAAGACTATAGGAAGTGGTTATGCACATAATGCAGAAAAAACTGCTATAAACCTCTTAGATTTCAAATCCAGTAGTATAAATGGGGTAGAAAAAATGTATTGCAGATGCAATTTCTAGCCTCTGTTGCTACAAATAATCTTCTGTATTATTGAGACAAACTAAATACTGTTGTGTTTCTAGCTCTATCAACAAGTGTCTTAAGATTCAAACAGATGTTCCTGGGTCTTTTTGCCCATTAGTACCAATACTCATTATAACTTTGCCCAGAGGACTAAGGGAACTAATAAAGTATGTCTGTAGCATTAAATTGCTGAGAAATGGTCCATCTATGCCAGAGATTTGCTTCAGAGAACACAGATTTTTATTCAGATTTTTTCCCATGGTGCTCATCATAGATATCCCAAATACCTATGAGCCACTGAGGAGTATAGATGGGATAAAATATGTAATGGACTGGTTTGCATTGTAGATAATTTCCCAAAGACACAAAGCAAATCTAAAAGAGTTTATGTGCATACATTTTTAATTACAAGTTTTTACAGCTTAAACATATTGGATTGCAAGCAAATCAAGGTTCACTTACTCCCCTATGAGCCATCATAATCAAGGAGTAAATTTTTTTTTTCCACACACATTAAAGGAATACAATAAAAAGTTTTTATTCCAATGATAAAAAGTATTTTTTATTGCTCTACATTGTTAAAAGTACTCACTCTAAAAAATAAATTAAAAAAAAAATAAGTAACTTGATTTTTCAGCAGTAAATGGATGAAGGATGGAACACGTCAGTGATTAACTTGGAAAATTCAGAGAAATATACAAGTTTAAAGTTTAGGAAGAATATGAGATTGTACACAAGATGCATGGGAAAACTCATAAAAATAAAATATTTGTGTTTGCAGTCTGTGGTATTTGGAGGACACACAATTTCTTCTGTATATTCTTTTACCTAATATGGGCTGTGATTTAGTTTTGACTTGTAAGAGATTGCACAGTTTTGGAGGGTTTTTAGAAGTGTGAGGGGGGAAGTTTGCTTTTGTAAATTTCACTAGCAAAAGATTAAGGTAGTTCAATTTTTAAACATTTTGTTTTAAACAAAATAACACACATCATCTTTCTGTCCTTTAAAATCAGTTTTTAAGTTCTATTCATGGATTATAGATTTCTGCCAGTTCTCAGATCAAATATCCCATACAACTCATGGATAGCATATTCATTCTGTTACAGGTTTTGTATTTTTTCCTGTATATATGCTGCCTCGAATGTTTTCACCTAAACAATAATCTTAATCCATAAGTATTTGTACCTCATTTGCCATAAGTATATAGGGTATCTTCAAGGCAAGTTTATTGAAGTGCATCTGCATCAAACCCTTTCCATATGCTACGTGGAGTTGACTATTTTATGCCTAGGATTTCTGAATGTTTGGCAACTAAATATTCTCTGAGCGGATGGGGAAATGTTCAAAAATTCAAGGTTAAAGGATACCACAGATTCAACCTACATGCAAATTCCAAGTGGCCTGTGAAGATTTTAGAGAAATCTGAATACACTCATGGCATTTGATTTATGAAAATGCTTGTTGTCTAAAACCTTTTATTAACACAAGCTTTAAGAATTCTTATTTTTTCAAAAAAGTGCCCTGTATACATAAAGGTGAGATGGAACTTTGACTGATAATTGTGTATAGGGCCATGACCAGACACTCTTTTGCAGAAAGCATACTGCTTCTTCAAATTATAGAAAACCCTTTGTCTTCCATGATACATCTCTAGAAATTTACATGTCATAGGCAAATCTCTAGCTCAGAGTTCTAATAAGATTGTATATGTGGCTAAAAGTATGGGACATCTTTCTGAATATTTTAGAAAACACTTTTCTTTTTTATTTTCCTGTCCAAAAGATCATTTCTATTTCTAATCAGCCTATGATTATTTTGGAGGAGACCTAGTATGATGGACATCTATTAAAATTGTAATAATTTCTCAGAGAATATAAATATATATTTATATTAATATATATTATTAGAATATATTCTTAATAATATTATTGTAAAAATTAAAATATATTAAGGATTCTGTCCTTGTCCTCACAAATTAACAATTAAATAGGAAAAGAGCCTCTGAAAAATTAAGGGATATTTTCTTTTTTGTGCTACTTTATCAGAAGACTTAAATAGTGCAAGTTTGGTTAGACGTAAATGGATAACCAGGAAATTACCCAAATAATCAATGTCCAGGCTTTAATACTTTAAGCTGTTCCAAACTATTGTCTAACACTAACTGTGAAACTGATCTGGTAACTGATATGACTGAGTTGTTACCTTCCAGTTCCCTTCTTTATTCCTAAGACTTAAACCCTTTTCACTTAAAAAATTATTTTTAAGGTTCTTAGGGTAACTAACGATCTGCATCCATGCAGAATCTTCTCTTTTAGTATTTTCTGTTCTTGTTCTGTTATAACCTATGTACATTTCCAAACCTGCTTTCTCAGTTCCACAAAGTTCGCAGTAAACCTAAACCAAGGTCACATTGCAGTTTTACATGTAACAATGCCTTGAGAGACGTCTCAGAGACAGCTGAGAGACACCTGGTGTTATGCCAGCAGACACAGAGAATTGGATTCCCCAAATACCATACATCAAAATACTGCCATATGAAGAGATCAAACATCCAGACACCTTGGGAGCAGCGTGTCCTCCATGAGGAAATGGTAATAATTCACATGAGGCACATGATTAGCTCACACACTTTTAACTTATAACAATCAGGCACATACTTAATCAGGTACTAAAAGCTTAGGTGTGGCCTGTATTTGGTTCTCAACCAAACCAAACTGCATTTTCTGAGTGTCAGAACATTATTCCAAGGTAGCAACCTTCAAGAACAAAACTCACAAAATACCCTCCTACTTTCTAGGCATTATTGATTACAACTACCATGCACTATTGACAACAAGGACAACATTGGTAGAATTGCTCATTTTGAACTACTTTTGAACCACAAAAATCTGGCATGGTCAATCTCCAGAGATGTAAACTTTGTTTCTCTCTAACCCTTCTCCCATTCTTCAAGGAAACTGAAATATTACTCCAGCACTAGCTAGTAACATGTAATTCTAAAGGAAATATAATACTAAAAGAAGTGGAAGGGAATGATTGTCATATTAGGTAGGTTGTACTAGTGTCAGTAGGAGCTATTTCTTTGAGTAAGGTGGCTATTTTAATCTGAGCTTTCTGAATGACATGGTGTGTCATGTTGTTTCTTAGCCTATTCACCATCTGTGACTGAATAACTTGCAGGGAATATTTTGTCCTTGCGAGCAGTATCTATAGTTTAAAAACTTGAAGGACTGCAGGAAACAAAGCAGGGTTGTTTTATTTCATTTTGTTTTGTTTTGGTTTGTTTTGTTTTTGTTTTGTTTTTAACAGCTGAAATCCATCAGCCAGTTACATCAGAGATTCTGAGTAAAAACTGTTTCAAGCTTTAAGCATGTGACTGGCAATTGTGGAGAAAGACTTGGAGTGCCTACAAAAAACTGCTACAAGGCACTTTAGAAAGAAGTGATATTCTTTTCCTGCTCTCTTTCCTCTGAAGTCTAGTCTGGCTTTTACAAGTAGGGCCTATGCTGGGAGTGAATAGTAATCATTCCACATCCAAGGCAATGAGTAAATACTCAGGGGAACTAAGGAACATATGTGAAAGCAATTGCTGTGACTCGTTTTGAAAGGTTACAGAATGCATTCCCCTAACACCCTGTCATTCTCTGTTCTGCTGACTTACATAGAAACAAGTGTGGGACTCAGTTGCTCCCTTCCAGGCCCACCCATCACACTCTGCCTTATGCTTTCCACCCTTTCTGAGCACATCAAAGCCTTGGAGTTTGTGACAGCATTTTCCTTGAGGCAATGGATACTGGCAGCCTCTTTCCTGTGCTCATGTCTTGATAGGACTGTATATTTAATGTCTTTACTCTGTGCAAAAAGTTCTCAAATTAAATACGTGTGAAAATATTTGTTATTTTGAGAAAAAATATCTGTTTAATAGCACAGAAAACGTTTTTGTGTTTTGTCACTGTAAGTATTGAGCAATGAGCTTGTTGTTTGTCTCCACCTGCTTTATTAAAATAAAATTATAACACAAGATGTCATAATGTCTGCTATTCGAGGAAAAAAATTGTTCTATGAAATGAATAACTAGGTTTTTCCTTGCTGCTTTGAGACAGTAGACTGTTAAACTTGAGTGAAAAAACTTGTCAAATCACTCAGGAACTTATATTTATAATGTATTTTAATATATTAATAATTATAATATTCCTATATTTATATCT
>VXBU01000011.1:120252-132045 GCA_013400315.1 Bombycilla garrulus | reverse complement strand
ATTCCTATATTTATATCTTATATTTAGCAACTTGAATCTACAAAAATGCTCACTCAGCCTTTTAAGTTAGCTGTTTTTAAAAAAAATAAACTTTGTTAGTGGATGTTAAAAAATAGTGGAAGATGTCTTTTTTGACTGGAGCAATAGTCTCCTACAATATTGCTGGATTTTACTTAAAAAAGGGACTGAAATAGCAATTTTAGATGACCAAAAAAATAGTCCTAAAACTACTCAGTTTAAAGTTTCTGGCAATTTTTGAATTAAAATACCTTTTTTAATATTCAATTAAAAACTCACTCTTTTCTTTTTTTTTCTAGTTTTCTCTGACGTCTACTTAATTTAAAGCACAGGATTGCAATAGCAGGGACAATATAGAGTACAACAAGAGGTAAAATACTTGACCAGTTACTAACTTTAAAGTTTCAATATTTTCATTCTGGAAGAGAATACAAAAATAGAGGTATGTGCAGAATTTTGGAATTAAAAAAAAACAGGAAAAAAAAGAAGAAGCAAAATTTCTGAGCATCCTTACAGGAAGGCAGGTATGTAAGTTATATTAAAACAGAAAGAAAGTTTTATTCAAGGCACTTTGAGCAGTCTCAGATTTCAAAGCAGTATTCACTATTCAGTTTTGCATCTGTCCATCTCTTTGGTACCTGACCTTGGGCCATCAAAAACAGGGTTTTGAAAGTCACTCAGAGATAAAAATGTAATGCAAACAGATAGATAAGGCAAATATAGAAATAATTCTTGTGTGCTCACTAGCACTTTTAAACAATACTTGTTTAGAATTAGCTTACTGTTTTCTTATTTACACTTAACCTTGTGTTCTTCTTTCATATTCATAAAGCATGATTTTAGGTGCATCATTGTGGTATGATGTTCTTTTCACAAATGTCATGACATTTGTCCTCCAGGCTGATTTCTATTCACTTCCCTCATTAGCATTCCTGCTTGGAGGCTGTCCATGCTCTTCTCCTTATTCCTGTGCCAATTCATGACACCTGGCCACAGTAACCTTTCAAATGGTTTAGGATGTGGAATTCCCTAGGTTTAGGATAATTTCAATATGCAGTTAGAGTTATGTATGTTTGGACAGATGCCCAGGTGTTTTTGAGGCTTTATTCTCATTTATAATTTAGAAATCCTGAACTACTTTTACCAAATAATATTTGTTCAGATTTAATTCTTCAAGAGACACAGACACAATTATGCAGAGGGAGACACACAGGCAGAGATACAAGAGAGTTTTCAGGGCAGGAGGGACACCAGAGAAGAACAAACAAGAGCAAACACTGAAGAAAAGCAAAGTAGGTACCAGATCAGGGCAGGAGGAAAAGCAGCCATACACAGTGAGGAGGCTGAGGAGGAAGTACGACTGCAAAGGGACTGCAGCTGATGGAGGAACCCACATCAGAGCAATAAAGCAGAACCTGCACTGAACGCTAACCTCTGCACTGCCCCTCACCAACATGGGACGGGTATAACATGGGACACCAGGAATTAGGGAGGAAATGCATTTTTAAAATATTTGTTTACTTGATTCTTATTTATTTTTCAGAATTGGAAACTAAAGATTTGCTAATGGGAAATTAATTAAATTGACTGAAGTTCCCTTCTTTAAAGACTTTCTTGTCTCAGGACAGGTCTTCAGCCCTTTTGAAATAAAATGTGGAAAACTTAACAAGCTGATATAATGCTTTCCTTTCTGTAGTTTATTTTTTTTGGGGAGGGGGGTTTAGGAATAATGGTAAATTCCTCTTTATTACCGATTATACAAATAATATGGTCATGAATTTGAAGCAAATTGTTAAAATGCATAAAAGTAGGATCACTAGATTGTTATATTAGATTATTTATGTAATAGCCATAAATAGATTCACTGGCCATATCCATAATCAAACACGATTTTCATTTTTTCAGCAAATTCCTTTTTTAATGTGTAATGCCCTCTCTGTCCTTATCTCATCTCATCTCATGGCCAGCATTTATTTCTACAAATTATAAACCTCCTCTATCAATGTATGAATTATTTTTGAGTATGTAAAAATAAATCAGTTTATGAAATAACAAGATTTTTAAAATTAGACACTCTCAAAATATTAAAATGTTCTGTTGCTTGGAGTGTGCTTTCATACCTTGTAGCAACATGGTAGACTCCTCAAACTTTTTGGCCAGTGACTTCAAAAGAAAGCAGATTCTTTCTAATCTAACTATTATTTATCATATATTTACTCTAATCCCCTGTATTTATCCCATAACACAGGCTTTCAGATAACTTTTCTAATTTTGTTTTTTTTAATACACTGGACCTGTTCATTCCTTTATCTGGTTACTTTCAAAGTTTTTTAAAATACAGCCTTACCTTGCATTTCTACATATGTTAACCTCCTGCTGTAGCACTATTTTCATATCTACTGACTAATCCAAAGTTCTAACCCAAAGACATAATTTTATATGTGTTTTCTGAGACAAAAATAAAAAAACTGTCAATGGATTATAAAAATAATGTCTACTCTGCTTGACACTTATAAATAAAAGGTGCTCCATGTAAATAAGACTTAGGATAAATGTTTTCAGATAGGGGTCAAGGAATCTCTTGATTAAAGTCAGTAAAGCAGAATGATGCTTGGGAAATTCCCTTTAAGGTCGGTGGAACTACAGCCTAGATAGCCAAGAGCATATTTCGAACCCAAATTTACTGTGACCTGCTGAAGAGTTCTCCCTGCAGCTAATTTTGTATTTAGTGTCTGGAGTTGATTTATATACAGATTGATGTAGAGTTCTCTAACAAAATATTTTATATTTTTGTTCTTCTTAAGAGTGATTAGAGGTGAACATCTGTGCCCTACACAAATTATGTCATTACGAAATTAACTTTCAGAAGTTCATAAAGAGATATGGTAGCTGCAACAGCTTGCTTATTCATAACAATATGGTGACCCAGATATCTGACAAGCTAGAGTTGTTTACCTTTCTTCTTCTTGGCATGTGTGTGAAACAATACATAAGGAAGTGCATACAGAAATACGACAAACTATAAATTATAGACAAAATAAACCTATATTTTCATAGTATTGTTATATAAGGTAAATGTAGTAACTAATATATGAGATGTACTGCTAATTTCTTAGGAAAACAGGACTACCCACAAAGGTCTACATGCATAAAAGAGAATGATTTGAGAGTTTGACCATATATATAATTGAAAACTTAGATATTTATATACTTTATTTAATCAGAGGAGTCAAGGCTAAGATATATTTGTCCTATTCAGTTTTGTAGTTTGACAAAACAAAAATTTGATAGTCATTTATTAGCAGCTTTCCATTATCATATAATGGCTGCACATGTGAAGTATAAAACTTAAGATGAAATAGCCATCTGTATTATTTTAGCTCGAGCTGATTATAGAATGTTCTGCTTCTGGAAACCATCTGATTTAGACAATACATGATAAAGGGAGAGATCTGTCATAACACTGCAGTTTTTTTGAGACAGAGGAATAAAGATAACAATGGAACAAAGTTAAGGTAAAAAAATCCTTGTGACAATATGTTCCCTTCAGAAGAAGTTTGTTTGTTTGTGAATTTCTGTATTTAAATGATCACATTTATCGCCAGCTTTCTATCTTTGTGACTTCCATTGATAAGCCTTTTCAATGGCAACTGTGCCTATTCATAATGTTATAGTATAATAATTCAACATTTTTTAGTGGCATATGCTCATTTTGCCTTTTTTTTTTTGTTTGGTTGCTTTTTTCTGAGGTATCAGTTATTTAATATCAGTGCTTCACAAATTCAGATAATATTATCTGTTTCACAGAAGGAAAAGTGAAATAGTCACAAATCTTTTATGTGGCCCCACGCTGATTTCAGACAGGAATATAAGCTAGCTGTCTTTTACCAAAGCCAACTACTGACTCTGTGTGACAAAAGGGTTTAATACTTCATCACTGAACAGCTTGTGTAAGGTTTTGAATCTACAAAACATGTCTAGAACTCTACCTTTTCAAAATAGGATTTTGTATTATACAGTTCAGAGGGGAAGACAGTGCAAAAAAAACCAAGCCAAATATTTTAGACTGACAAACTGTTGAACATTGTTACCAGCTTTAACTCTTTCTGTACTAAGGCTCTTACAAAGTTAGAAGGATAAATGCCAGGGTTTTTGACAAAGCTGCATTACCTTGATGATTATTGGAGATCTTCCAAACCAATGCCTAGCCTATGTAAAAAGAATCTAGTTTATTGAAAACTCACCAAAACATCTCACAATTACCATAATAAGGTCCACTGTTTTGTCCACTGTGCTCCACTAGGAAAGATTATTACTACAGAGGACAGAAAATAAAATAATGCCAGTTGTGTAAGTCATAAAAATATTTGCAGTACCCTCAAAGATGTGGCATAAAATATATTCTAAATTGAGCTACATTGTGTATGTCTTGGAGGGATGTGGGAATATCTAGATAAGAAAAAGCAGAACCTGAGGAAGAAAGACTTCTGGTTTTGTGAACACAATGCCATCATTGTGGTATAAGCAGATGCAAAGCCTTTCTTCTCCTTGCAGATCAAAGAGCAAACATTGTAGCCTGCTGGCTGCAAACGATTAAACAAACAGAGCCATTTCTCTAAAAGATCTTAAATTAAATATTGTGAAATAAATATCAAAAACCCCCAAAACACCTGCAATTTGCCTAGAAATTATTGTCACATTATTAGGGGCATAAAGTAGAGTTTTCTTAAGGCACAGCATGGTCCAATAGAAAATTTTGCTTCCTGTACATGGACTCTAAAATTGTCTTCAAAGAAAAAGTGAGATACAAGTAAAGAAAATTCTACAAGCTGTCACCAAAATTTCACTCTGCAGATTGTATAAGCACTCAGAATAGAGATGCACAGTTTGGTCCCAAAGCTAAGAGAATCAAGTGAGTATTGTGTAGGGCTATGCTAAATGAGCAGCAAAATCAGGTAAGATTTCAATTTGATAAAGGCTCTTTTAGGAAGGACAGGACAAGAAGACTGGAAAGGGGAGTTTTCCTTTCTATGAGACAACAGCAGGAGTGGATAGAGGGAGTACATGGAGTACTGCCTGGAGCACAAGGCAAACAGTAACTCTGAAAGAGATGCTAAGGGATTTAATTTAGGGATAACATTTTCAGGGGCTAAGTACGTTTTTTTTTCTATTTTTTCAGTTGTCATCAATATCTATTTTATTTTGCCCAAATAAACTAATAATCAAATGATGAAAATTGTCAACACTGTTTACCTTCATTAGTCACAAATACATATGAATTAGAATAGATATATTTTTACTGTCCTAAAATTATTGAGACATAATTTTACTTTTTACATTACAGAGTTAATGGGTTCAGTGCTAAAGTCAACATTTTGCAAAGTTTGACTGCTAGAATTTTACCTGCCGTTCAAACCTACAAATTTTAGTTGTAGAGTTTGTTGGCTTTTCTTCTATAAACCCTAGCAACTGATCAGCTTTGTTTCTTAAATGCTATGAAAGCCTTTTGTAGTCCTATCAACAGTTTTACTCTCTCTTTAAATGGACCTTGCTGTCCTAGTCTTTCTTCAGTTTTCCAAACATTTTTATCACTTTATATCTGATTTCTGAATTTGTACAAAATTTTACTGTCTTTTTAGCAGTTAAAATGTGACATGAAAAACTAAAACAATTTGATGAATTTATTTCTACATGCATAAACATGCAAATATTGAATTATAATCATAAAATCTGTGATTTGCACCTAAGCCAGGATTACCTTTCCATGAGTAATAACTGGAAAAGAAAGGAAAGTATTAGCTCCACTCTGTTCCACATAGCATAAAAAAAAAGAAATTTTGGATTTTTCTTTAAATAAAAATATATATAAAATTACCTGTTTTAATCTTGTTTCTACTTGTAATGATTTTAGAGGGAGAACAGATTTAACATATATCTGTGCTTAAAAACATCAGTCTCATGCTGTGTATTGTGGATAATTTCATTACAGTTAAACTTTTCTAGGATATCTGGCATGTAAGGACTACCTGTCTTGTTATCTTTGCTTGAATGGATGGAAAATTATATAGCATCAAAATATATATCTCTATGCAAAGTTTTGACACTCTAGCAGGAGTATGTCAACATACACATATTTCTAGTAATTATGATATTTGCCCATATAAAATTTCAGCTGTACGTGAACAATTCACATGGGAAATCAGCTGATTGGATAAATGGCAACCTCTTCACATAAAACATTTTAAAAAATATGATATCCAATTCAGTTGTTTTTTTGACTCTTACTGCTGACTTGATTGAGCAAGAGATGGCTCAGCATCCCCTTGTCATGATCTTGTGTGTGCAAAATGTCTGTCTAGAAAGAGAGTGTGCTGTAATTTCCTGGTCAATGCAAAATTAAAAAGTTCTGTTTATAATTTGATAATAAGATAAAACACAACAATATTTGAAATAACAACATACAAAAGTTTAGTTATAACAGGGAAGAAAACTAACCCTGAAGGGATTACTAGTGACGGAAACACCATTCTGTAACACAGTGAGGAATTATCTGCACACATATAGATAACATAATCTTCCATCTGTCCCTGTTTTGCTTGACAGGACACATCACATATGTAAAGAAATACTACTTTCTTTTTTTTTTTCTATTTCAAATATTTGCATCTGTGGATAGTATCTCCAATACCTCTCAAGGTGATCTGTTAGCTCTCTTCATTAAGATAGCATCAGTAATCAAAGTTTTATCTTCATGAAGATTTCTGACCTCATTCTTCCAGAGAAACTTTTGATTAGCTACCAAGGTTCCTTGGACTTACCAAATGGGAATTATGTGAGAGTTTATATAATATTCTAATTATATTTTTTATGAAATTGATTTGTACATTTGTGCTTATGGTAGAAATAGCAAATATGAATAAAATATTTAATACCTTCTAGAACAAATAATCAGCAATTCTTTTACATAGGTATACCAAGTGTTTAAATAGTTGAAGAAGTCTTGTATTGATCACAAAAAACCTGTTGGTTCAGCAGGATTTTCTTACTGATTTTGTGCACAGTGTGCATCCTGAGAAATCACCATCATTAATTTAGCTGTATGACTAGAAAATGTATTTTTGTTATATTCTACACTGCCTTATGTTAGCACTGTGTACCTTGTTTTGCCAAGGCCATAAGATAGCATTGTAAAGTTAATTTATTAATGGGGACACAAAAGAGTCCTCACAGGTGGTCAGGTGGTGGCAGTTAACACTATGGTCTGAATTAAGGATGTACAGAATGATATGAAAGTTGAGGTCACAACTTTGCACGTGACTGTAGTACACATCCAGACAGAAATCTTAGTTAATAAAAAGAGAAGCAACAGAAGTGAAAAGTGAAGCAGGTCTGTGAAAAGTTACTTGAATTATTATTCTATTTCATAGGGTTTTTTTGTTATTGTTGTTGGGTTTTTTTTGTCATTGTTTTTTTAATTTTTTTTTGTTTCTTTTAGTAACTGATATTTGTATGTTGAAGTGTTAATGTGAATAAATTGAGCAAAAGTCACTAGAAGTAGTAGAAGTGATATCACTACATGAGATAATTGTACCAGAGCTGGTCACTCAATCATGGAAAGGCTTGTGCTGGAAGGGACCTTAAGGATCATCTAGTTCCAACACCTGTACTATAGGCAGGGACACCTCCCACTCGACCAGATCACTGAGTCCCATTCAACTTGGCCTTGTACAGTTTCAGAGATGAGACATTTACAACTTCTCTGGGCAACCTGTTCCAGTACCTCATCACCCTGACAGTAAAGAATTTCCTCCTAACACCTCATCTAGACCAGCTCTCTTTCAGTTTCAAACCATTGCTCCTTGACCTGTCACTATCTGCCTGCAGAAGAATCCTGTCTGCCTCCCTTTATAAACCCTTTCTATAAGTTTCTGGAAGGCCACAGTGGGGTATTCCCAGAGCAGCTTTGCATTAGTTTTTTCAGGACAAGGATATTCCACTGATGTTTGTTTTTATTTTGCTGTCAGTATTTGTATTTGAAAGTAAATAACACTTTTTGCAATATATGAATTTTAGGAAAACAATTTCCTAAGGTTAAATCACCAAAAATATTTTATAATGTACCTTTAAGTTAATTGCAAAATAATAATTGGATTCAAATGCAATATAATGGGTTTTTTTTTATCTGCTGTGTCACCTTCAAAGCTAAAATATATTTCAGTCATTCTGTGTTTTGTTATATTTGTTATTTTATTATCTCTGAAAGTTAACTATTGAATTTTGTTTATGCAAAATGCAAATCCATTTTAAAAAATGTGATCTTTAGATATTTTGATATTCATCATAATCAGTATCAAGTTTAAAAACATTAACATTGAACAGAAACAATGTCTCAGCTTTAGCAATATGATGTTGAAATTCAGTATATATTGTCTCTTAGATAATATTATCAAATAGGTAATTTTTGTACAAAAAAATATCAAACCTGTTAACTATCCATAAGATGCACACAGTAAAGCTTTTACATTACACAACGTAATTAAACTTTTGTGGAATTATATTTTAAGTATTTTTCATATGTAGATGTTAAATCAATCCCCAATCTGCTATAATTGGCAAATAGGATGAGATGATCCCCAAAAATTAATAACTATAGCTAGCTAAGAAGCACAGTTCACTTTCCCTGCTATCGATGTCACTATCAGCTCTCTGCACATGGAGGCTATTATTGCAACTGTCATAGAATTAAATGAAATCTATCCAGCAACATCTGGCTCTTCAGAAGAAAATATTAATAATTTCACCAGCTTTCCCCATCTCTGCCTGCTTATTCTAATTATGATGTAATGAAGGACATCAGCAGGCTGTGGACTTGGTGATTAACCCAGGGCAGATGAGAAATAGGCGTAGTGAGATGAGCAAGGAACACAGATCAGCTCAATCAATTATCTTTTTTCTCAAGGCTCTTAAATACAGCAGTGACCTTGTGATGGGAAACAGTAAGTTACACTTGAACCCATTTAGGAGGTCAGACATTTCACAATATATTACAGAAACTAAATTCTTGTTTTTCAATTCAGTTGCACAAAAAGAAGTATTAGGTATGCATAAAAGATGTACAAAGTATATATATATGTGTGTGTGTGTGTGTGTGTGTACACACAAAGTTTGCAAGTCTTTATGTTTCTAATACAGGGAAAGGACTTGAGCTTGTTCACTTTCTCTTTTCATTAATTAGCACTTGTTTGGATCCTGTTTTGATTAAAAATCTGTCTGCAGCTACTGAAGTAGTATGGAAAATAATATGACAATATAGTGATTAGGAGAAGAAAAAAAACCTTTCAAATGTTATCTCCACCCTTCATGTATAAGTGTGGACACATCAACAAAATCAGAGTTTTAAAGTATATTCACTTGTATTGCCTGGTAAAGACTGCAGAGCTCATTTAATTCAGATTGCAGACACATCCAGTTTCTTGCCTGAAAAGTTATCACTATTGAGCAATTGGACTAATGATCCTAGATTTATTCTGGTAGCATTCTATGCTGCCTACACTTAATGAAGCAATTCGGTGCAGCCAGACACTAATCCGCAGTGTCGTATTTGGCATCATTAGTCGAAACTTTGTGATCAAAGCAGTTGTAATAGAATTGGAAATCTACATACTAACATAATTTCCTATACCCCTTATTTAAAGACAAAGTAAGAGATATCCATCACAATAAATACAAAGAGTAAACAAGGAGAATAAATCCAGCTCTTTAAAATAAAATTAATGATTTTAAGGGAAGGTGGAGTAATTTCTCAAGGGAAGTGAAAATGCCAGTTGTGATTGTCAGTGAATATTTGGGGAGAAAAAAAAACAAACCCTCAAATGTTTTTACCAGGAGCAGGGCTTTTCTGCTACTTCAAGACAATGTAACCTCGCAGTTGAATTATTATATGGAAATGAAGTCATAGAACTTTGCAATTTTATAGTGCCAGATGCTGCTGCAACAAGTTTTGTTAGTTTAGATATTGAATTGTGACTTGAAAAGTACTTGTAAAGGCAGTGATGAAATCTGCTTTCATTTACTTATTTTTTTTAATTGACTTGATTTTTCTGTCATCCATATGGGAAGGTAGCCTTTATTGGAACCAAAATTTTCTCGTCAGGTTTTAGTGGGCATATATAAGCATTAAAGTCATGGTTTTTTTATTTGCTCCTGTATGTTATGAGGTGGATTGTTATGTCCATTGCAAACAGGTTAATTCAGAAAGGGACTCTGTTACCTGGAAGTGCGGAACTACCACAATNGAATCCAATATCCCAAGTAGGTGACAAAATTCAAAGTTCAAAAATATTATTTAACAAGCTCCCTAACTTAGTACTGACATAAAGTCACCCAACGGTATTATGCTAAGGATGGTTACCTAACAGTATTATACCCAGGACATTTTAAAATTCTTTTACAAGAATGTAAAGCCTACTTCAGTTTAGGCTGCATTTCTATCTCAGTCTTTTTCCTGCTGTACTTCCTTGTCTTTAAGTACAATTGAAAAAACTAAAACAAACAAACAAAACCCTCAGGCCCCTCAAACAAACAAACAAACAACTAACAAAACAGCAACAATGACAACAAGCACAACAACAAAAAAAACCTAAAAATTTGTCATTATTAACCAAAAAGGACTTAAACAATGAAAGCCCTTTCAAATCTCCTTGAATTGCTGATTAGTTAATTTTCACTATTTGTTATTATTTGCAATAATCAAGCTACCTCAGAAATCAAAGCCTATTAGAGACAAAGGGCTTCTTTTACCCTATTGTCTTTTACTACAATGAATCCTGGTAATTTCAGGGGTCTGAGAAACCATGGTTATTAGAGTATAGCACAGATAAATTACTGTTAGCTTCCATGACTGGCTAGTAGCCTCTATATCAGTGAAGCTGTTTGCATTTAATTTATTTAGGCTGATGTGAGAACATCAGTAGCCTGAGAAGTGCTATTGCACTTATTCAAACAATAGGACTCAGTTTTTCCCTGCTGACACTATTTAAAACACGGGGAAATGAAATTCCTGAAGAAAAACATAATTTCATCTTAAAAAATGCAAAGCCTTTTTTCTTGACTATGTCTGAAATCAGGAGTATTGATCTGCCTTGCACTGTCATTTTGTGGCATTTTCAGCAATACAAATCTAAATTGCAGTTCTGCTTCACCTGAAAAGCTTTAGTTATGAATTGCTGTTTTCTTATTTATTACAGGAGAATACCAACACAATTTATTGTTCTTATTGTCAAGTAAACATTTGCTGAATAAAGAGTCTAATAATTCTATGAAATAAAAAATGCAAACACATATGTGAAGTTATTTGTTAGAAAATTAACATCTGTAATGTTACACTTTGTAATGTAAACTTCAGGTGGGAGGATACTGTACTTTTTCAGAGCAATTTAAAAATTAAATCAAAAGGTAATGAACAGCCATAAATATAATTTGATGATACCCAGAAATCACATCTTAAAAATTTCTCTTTTCTTAATGTATGAATCATTAAAAAAACTGACAAATAATATTATATTTTGATTAATATTTGCAAAGAGGGCTTGAACTTTTGAAACTTTCCATTTTCTGCTCTGTTAATTTAAGTAATATGGTAGAGGATAAGTCAGATAATCATCTGATATTTCAGTTAAGGTGAAAAACATGGCAATAGTTTTTTATTAAGAGACTCTCTGGAAAAATAACAATAATTTTTGTTTTTCTCAGTTCTTTCTATCTATGCAAAAAAAA
>VXBU01000011.1:105511-120155 GCA_013400315.1 Bombycilla garrulus | reverse complement strand
TCTCATTTTTTAGTGAAAAGCCCTGCTGTTTACTTCCCACATATAGCAAGTGTTATGTCCCCCTAGGCTATAATATTAAACATCCTGACACACACTTGTTTCAGTTCCCTGGATGGTGCTTTCGACTGAAATGGGTTTACTGGGTTTTCTCCAAGCTTCAGTAAAATAATGTCTTTGAGTCTTTTCCACATGTTGTTTAATTAGCATCTAAATTTTTTAAAGAACAAGTAGGAGGTCAAAACTGGATTTTTTTATGGAAAACAATAAAGTGTTGTTTAAGATTTAATGAAATACTATCATCAGTATCAACACTTCCCTTACTAAATGAAATTTACTATTTATTCTGCTGAAAAAGCAGTGATCTTTTCAGGAGTGCTAAATCCTTCCAAAATTTGGAAGTGTATTTGTTTAATTTTAATTTTGTTTTTTTATATTGTGTTACGTTATTCAATACAAGTTGGAGTTGAATCTACCAAGAACAAAAGCTTTGAAAAAAAACCCAGCCTTTGAGCTGAAGGATACAGAAACTTCTTTAACAAAAGTTTCAATTTTGTTAACTTAAGGAAGGGATAATGCATCTCTCTCCTTCCCCTCAGCTGGCTCTTAGCATTTACAACCTCGTAAGTGACAACAGAACAAAATGTATCTGCCGAGGACTCACATGAGGCTGATTTTAACCAGCCTGGGTACTATACACTATTCCTAGTGTCTCTAAGTGCCAAAACAAGTCATTTGAACTCAGATGAACTTTTCATGTTTGCATAAAACTGCAGGTTTAAGACACCACTCATTACTTAGGCCAGGTAAAACTATTTTGCCAGGTAAAACTATTTTGCCAGCTAAAGATGGTCCTTTAGCTTAGAGCTAAGCATTGTATATTACTTGCACATATTCTTACTGCAGTCTCTTCTCACTCCCAGTATCTATTTCCACAGCAACCCATAAATTCAGTAGAAGAGTGTCTTTGCAGCCACTTTATAGTCCTCAGGATTATGTTACAGAAAATATGCATATTATCAATAAATATGCAAATCTTGGTATTTCCAGAGATGTAAATGTCAGGATCTTACTGGGTTAATTTTGGTATAAAAAGTGGCAGATATTTTTTCTATAAGTTCAAAGAGCTCACCACTTCTGTACTATCATGGCTTTATCTAAGGCTACACGTGCAAATGTAGGTCATATTTTCACTTCTAAAACTAATATATAGTTGCAAAAATTTCCACTGCATCTACAGCAGCAACAGATGGTTCCTAATTATTTGAAGCATAAGTGCTGCCTGCTATCTCCCTTTTAAAAGACACTGGCTTGAAGAGAAAGCAGGGTTTCTTTTGTACTTGTGTGGTCTGCTGTAATGGTAGTAGCAGTATTTTTGGTAAGGGTAAGCACCAGTTCAGAGGAATTGTACGCTTAATGAGATAAAATGCTGCAGGACAGGATGGTGCCAACCAAAAAGAGAAAGAGGAGGAAAAAGTCTTAGCCTTTGCCAAAACTGTATACTAAGATCAGAAACATAGACTGACTTCCAGTGTAACACAGAGAGAAAAATTTGTTTATAAATTCTTTTATGACAGTTCTGTTCTTAGTCTGAATTAGATCTGTTATCTAAGTTTGTGTTTTAAATAAAAATAGCTGTCGATATTCTTGTTTATTTTGGAGTTCATTTCTCATGTGTATGTGAGGTCAACTCTACAAGGAAAAGGCACAGAAAGGTCTACTTAACAACCTGTCCAACCTAGATTTAATTTAATAATGAAATTTTTATCATTTGTTTCATCACAACATGATATTTACAGACCTCAGAAATTTTTCATGCAGTTTTCAAACACATTTCAAACCACTTGCTCATCAAATATGCCAGAAAAAATTAAATAGGAAAGGAAAATATATGTTTTCATGCCATTTCCAGGAGTAGGCATTCAGTGATGGTAAAACTCAGTGATTATTGTATAACTGTATTAATCTATAGAAAAGATGAGTTAAATCAGTCCTCATTCATGGGTCACTGTTTGCTAAAACACTCCTTCTGTATATCTGATCTACTTCAGTACAGGGATGTGCTGCAGTATTTACAAATCTGTACCTTTGATGATCTCCTCAAATCAGCTTAGGGAGTCCTCTAAAACAGAGCTGCAGGTAACGGGTATTATTATGCTGCTGTGTGCATAGGTGTGTACCTAGACATTATCATTCTAGGTCACCATCCCAAAGCACTCTTGTAGCTAGACATCACATACAATTCTATCCTTTTGTTCTGTTATTAGAGTCATGGTAATGTTTACTGAAATCTTTGCACTTCCACCTCAGTGCCCAAAAGGATAGACAGCAAAGAGTTTAATTGGCTAGTCGCAATAGCAGTCTTTCAAAGAGGAGAGTTTACTCCAGCATTAGCCCCATTATTTGGGGGTTTATTAATTTATTTTTCATGTTTTGTAGAGAAATCAATATTACTTCTTAAAAATAAAAAATAAAGGGTTTCCCCTACAATTATTTTTAAATCTTCTGCATACTCTCTGATTATTTCCCTTTATTGTGATGTTTCTGTTACTCATTTATCTCTTACTTGCTAACTCTTTAAAAATCACGATCTTCTGCTTGTGGTCTACAAATTTAATACAGATTTGTGCATTTTTAATGCAGCTGCTGCCTTCAAGGATATGAATATTCATATGCAGCTCTGGAATCTCAAGGAGATAAATGTAGTTTAGTAAAAATCAAATTTCAACCTTGCTGCGACCTCAACTATGTGTTGCAGTTATCACTGAAAAACTTAACCTGACACTCCTGGATTAGTTGGGCAGTTTTATTATCGTGTAAAAGCTCCAGCTGAGATCACTCTGTGGGGCTATCGTACAATTTGTGATCTGCTGCTAATTTGTGTGTCTTTTTTATTACTAAAACAAATTATTCCTAACTGCTGAAAAAACAAGACTGAAAAAAAATAAACTAGGCTAGTGTTTAGTCAACAAGTTATGCAGGTCCTACAGTTGCCTCAGGAAAAAATGTTAATTTATGTTTCACTGTTAAGACCATCAAGAAATATTATTTGAAATATCTAATTGGCTTACTTCATTACCCTGTTATTGACTATTGTAAAATCGTCATGGAATCAAAAGAGAACCAAGCTGGGAAGATCTGTGACATAAGACAGCAACAGATGGCAGTTTAAGGCTTGCTAGCAATAATGACCATGCCCTTAGTCAGTGATCTCCTGTTAAGCAACTGTAGGAGGTGCTTCAAAGAAAGATGGAAGATTATAACTGAGAATGGCAGGCCACAGCAAGATTATAGAAAAATGTGAAATGCAGTAGTGTCATAACGAATCAGATATTACAAAAATATAAGAAGAATTCAAACGTCCTTGAATGAGTCCAGGGAAGGGAAAAAAGCTAATGAAAGGGCTGAAAGGAACGTCCTGTGAGGAGAAGCTGTGAACCTGGGGCTTGTCTAGTTTGGTGGAAAGGAGGCTGAGGAAGAACCTCACTGCCTTCTACACATTCCTGAGATGGGGAGAATGGAATCCCCGGGATCCAGTGTTAAGGCAGGTGAGAATGGTTCAAAACTGCACCAGAGGAGATTCAAACGGGACATTAGGAAGCATTTCCTTACCGAGAGGGTGGCCAAACACCAGAAAACACTTAGAGAGGTGGTTGAAGCCCCAAGCAAATTTATGAAAAATTGCATGACACAGGCTTGTCTGACATTGAATTATTGAATTATTGAAAACAAAAAGTTGATAGAATGAAATTATTATCAAAGAATCTGTGTATTTAGTGTTATATTTTAAAAAATAGATATTCAGAAGAATGCTATAGATGCTGTAAAATACCATATTTAAATAGTAAAGACATGAGAAGTCAAATATGAAAGACTATTTAAATCTAATAAAATAATTGTTTCTTGGAATTCTTAAGAAATTAAATAAAGAAAAATTTCAATCTAAATTTCTATTTGAGCATATTGTCTCCTTTCTTTTATTCCTCCAAGATAATCTGATTGTGGAAGTAATTTGTTTTGTTTTCTAAATCTGACAGTATTTAATTTCTTAACCAAACTATTTCTTCAATAAAGTGTCTTAATAATGTCCAATCTGTGCTAGGTGATTTTTAATTCTGAAATACTGTTGCTCCAATAAGTTAAGAGAAAATGAAATAATAAATCTAACATGCATTCACCAAAAAATTTTTTTAAAAAGAAAAAATTCACTTGTTTTCAGTGTAAGCTATTTTGTGCAGTGAAAATTTTATTCTATTCCCTTATATGATACCTAAGCAAATAATTGCATTACCTACAATATGTCAGAACAATTTCAGGGCATTTTAAAATTAACTTTCTGAGTTTATTTACAGACTGTACGATATTCCCTAAATCTGATTCTCTTAAAGAGTGTCCTAGGTTACAATATAAGAATATTCCAGAAGGTCTGTATTCTATCTCCATCTTCATGAACTGTTAAAACTAGGAAGGGCAGTGTTTTTCCTTACCTCCTCCCCCAGACTATATCCTGTTAATGGGCCATTAACACCTTGCCCCATGAATCATAGATAACTCCCTCCGGGAGCCATTTCCTGTTTAATGGGCCATCAAGGACCCAACCCATGACTCATAGAATGACATCAGCCCATTGTGAGATGCTCCGCCCAGGGGGAGGAGCCAAGCATTCCCACCTGGATATAATCTGGGCATTTGGACAGAACAGGCATCTGCCTTCTACTAGATTCCCAGAGGAGCAGCCTTCTCTCCCACTGGATTCCCAGAGGAAGGACCAGACCCTTCAGCATCAGCACTGGACCATTGGAGGAAAACTCTGCCCTTCTACAAGATCTCTGCCTCAGCAGAACTATCTGTCACCCCAGGAGGACTACTGGAGCCGCCATTCAAACTGGACTGCTACCAACACCCTGACTGACAGGGTGTCAGATTGTATTCTGTCAGGTTTTGTCTTTTTGTTTAATACTGCATTTTGTTCTAATTTTCCTATTAGGTTGTAGTTTGTTGGTTTTTGTTTTGCTTTATTCTGTTTATACATATTAAAGAACTATTATTCTTATCCTCATATCTTTGCCTGACAGCCCCTTCTAATAATTTGGAGGGAGGGGGTTTGCATTTTTTCTATTCCAAGAGAAGCTCCTGCCTTCCTTGGCAGGCACCTGTCTTTCAAAACCAAGACAAGAGGCAAATTTTGATACAAATTCATGCTTTCCAGTGCAATAAATTGAAAAAACTTGAGCTGAAATATATTTTAAAATATTAAACAGAAGAATGAGCTATAAAAAATAATTAAATTTGCAGGGAAGAATTTACAGTTAAGTACCGGCCACCACAGGTCATCTGATAGAGGCAGAAGTTTTGCTGTACAAAATGATTGCTTTCAGCCAGTGACTGTTTGACTCTGCCAGATAACACAAAGGAACAGTGTCAAAATAAAGAAAATTGGGAACCCTTCTGAAGGAAACTATGATGTGAGTTAAAATTAACAATGACCAGAATTTTTATTTGGCTTGTCTAAGAATTTTTTGACTGTTATTCTTCATCAAATCTCTATTCTATGGTCTCTCTTTTCCTACATTTTTAGTGAAGGTATGTAAGCATGTTTTTTATTGTTTGAATGATGCAACAAAGGTTTTATGTATTCCACTCAAATGTTAAAAAATTTCATATTTCATTCATACAAGATTGTATCGCAACAGATAGAGGCAAGAAATTGCAGTGGAATATTTTCTTTTATAATTTTCCTTTTATAGTTAACTTCTAGATCAATCACCAGAAATAAGAGCTACTTTGCTGTTTCTCTCTCTAGATATCAGAGTGAGACAAGATTCTCAGCTACACCTCCTATAGTTCCCGAAAACAAGTTCTTGAATGCCAAGTTTATTTATTAGGGATCACTGGGATGACCAAAAAGCCAGTACGCTGGCATGCACTCTATTGAACAAGTAAGTTTTAAATCACATGTGGAGACTTAGAACTCTACTGAAAGTGGCTTTATAATACTCTGATTGTACTAAATGGATAAAAGTAATACATACACATGGTAGTAGAGCCTGTGTTTGTGCAAATGCACTTATTAATTTCAGAACTGAAACTGTTCATATCCTGAACTGTTTAACATCTCTCTCTACTCGATCCTTTAGCAATTCAGACAAGATTCTGCAAAAGTGCAGAATCTCTTATGAAATATTGAACTGAAGTTTATCTCTGGAGATTTACTTTATTTGTTTCACTGTCTTAAGGGGAACAAATAATATAATTCCAAAATATAGCTGTTAATGAAAAGTTGAATTGGCATTTTGACTTTATGTACTGTTATATATATTCTACTCTTATTTTTTTTATGTCAATAGATGATGAGATTTTGCTAATTTTTCATTTAGCACTATTCAGATCTTCTAATTTAATTTACTTTCTTTGCTTTATATTTCTATGTGATGCAGCATTTAATGCTCTACAGTAGACTCAATGCCTGACTGTTTTTACTAAGATGCTTGAATAATAAATTTTAAAAACATGTTCCCAGTTGCACATAGGTGAAGTTGATGAATGTTAGCACTTTATTCTGTGACACAAAAATAGAAGCACCACAAAAAGTTCAGTAATTCATAATCCTTCCTAGTGGTGGAATGTCCATACTATCATCATGTTCTAAAAGTAGCTTTGTGCATAAAAAGGCAACGTGTTTACTGAAATATAAAACAATAAATAAAATAAAATTAAGAAGTTTTTTATTTCCTTATGAGAATTACTAGTGCTTTATTTCCATTGCAAATATTCAGCATTTTTAAAGGGAGCACTGTAAACAAAATATGTCAAGTGAGGTACTCAGAAACATTACTGCTCATTTACAGTCAACCTCAAATTAAAACCATTCAAAATCTTTCTCATTCAAATGACAGTCAAGTCTAAAGCAGATTTTTCCCTGGTACTTCATTGCTGAAATATATGAGACATAAAACTTCTAGCAGCCAAACTGTTTGAGTCTTTTCAATCACACAAATGACTGTCTCAAGCAATTTCTTACTGTTAAATTAAATTGTAAATCTCTTATTAATGAATGTGTCTCTCCTAAGATATTTCTCTCAAAAGTTGTTAAGCATAAAGACAAAACTAACCAAAGCAAATAACTATTCTCATTAACCTGTTAACTGTGCTGTGTCATCTGAAGTATAACTGAATTGAAAACTCCAAAATTGCAAAACACTTTTTTAATCTTAAATCATCTTTGAATACTGTTTATTGAGCAATTCATAATTTATACTCGGTTCTATCACCAAAATTAAACAAAACAACAAAGAAATACTTAGACCCTAAATTTTTTGTATATTTGTGGCTTGTGAAACTCATAGGAAAGTTTCTTCTTTAGTAAAGATTTTGACAGTGTTTTCCCACAGAATTCTCCTGGAAAAACTGGCTGCTCATGGCTTGGATGAGTGTAGAATATCAACTGTTCCTTTGATAAAAACTGCCTGGATGTACAGGCCCATATAGTAGTGGTGAATGGAATTAAATCCAGTTGGCAACTGGTCACTAGTGGTGTGTTTTCCAGGGCTCAGTATTGGGGCCAGTACTGCTACATATCTTCATCAATTATCTGGGCAAGAGGATTTAGAGCACTCTCAGTAAGTTTGCAGACAACACTAAATTGCAAGGGAGTTTTGGCCTTCTTAAGGATAGGAAGTTTCTGCAGAGGGATCTGGACAGGCTGGATCAGCCTCAACTGTATGAGGCTCCACAAAGCAAACTGCTGAGTCCTGCACTTGGGTCACAACAAACACACGCAATGCTGCAGGCTGGGGAAAGAATGGCTGGAAAATAACCTGGAGGTGATGTTTGACAACTGGCTGAATATGATCCAGCATGTGCCCAAGTGGTCAAGAAGGCTAGTGGCATCCTGGCTTGTGTCAATAATAGCACGGCCAGCAGGACCAGGGCAATATTTGTCCCCCTGTATTCAACACTGGTGAGGCCATGCCTCAAGTCTTGGGTGTTCAGTTTTTGGGACACCTTGTTCTGACCTGCCCCAGAAGGCAGGTATGTGGGCAATTTGATTATTATAATCTATAGCAATATAGCAATGTGAAAGAATAAAAATATCACTTAAGCAAATGTGTAAGAGAAAAAAGAAGGAAAGGAGGAAAAGAGGAAAGTAGGAAAGAAAGAGAAAGAAAGAGAAAGAAAGAGAAAGAGAAAAAGAAAAAGAAAGAAGGAAAGAGAAAAAGAAAAAGAAAGAAGGAAAGAGAAAGAGAAAAAGAAAGAAAGAAAAAGAGAGAGAAAAAGAAAGAAAGAAAGAGAGAAAGAGAATTAGAGAGAGAAAGAAAGAGAAGGAAAGAGAAAAAGAAAGAAAGATAAAGGAAGAAGCATTAAAACCATCCATAGATCTCCCAAGGAGGCTTGAGGGTTTATTTAGATGTCCGTTATTTGAAGTGATTGTCACAATCTTGAAGGTGAGTGAAAGCCCATGAAACCCAAAGTTCAGTGGGTTAATATATGTTCTGACTGGAATGCTCAGAACACTCAGGTGCCTCCCCTGGAGTGGGGAGCTTTCAGTCCTCCGGTGGAAAGTCTCGGAAATGAGTCTGGGGGTGTTTCAGGGGTCTTTGATGGTTTATGACACCTTCTAATACATGACAACTGCCTCTCTTATGATCTTATTTGAGCAAGATATGTTCTGTCAGAAGGGTCTCAGGCCTATGTGTGAATATGACCCTCACAGGGGAGGGGTGGGGGTATAAGGGAGGACAATTGGCATGATAAAAAGCACTATCCCACCTCCCAGTATCTACCTCTTATCTTGGGTGAATTTTTTGAGTCATTAATCATTAACATTTCAACCTTTCACATGCCTCACTGCAAGAAAGACATTGAGGTACTGGAGAGAAGCGTGTTCAGAGAAGGGCAAAAGAAGTGGGTGAAGAGTCTGGAGCAAGAGTTATAGAGAGTTGCTGAGGGAGGTGAGGAGAAGGAGGCCCAGGGAGGATCAAACAGCTCTCTGCAATCACTGAAAGGAGATTGTAGTAAGGTGTGTGTGTGACATTTTGTCAATGTCACATATACTGTAATTTGCCCTGGAATCCTTTCTCCTGTATTTTTCAGGGAAAATGAGAATGTAGAATTATTAATTAAAAGCAATATACATTATGTTCTTAGGTGATCTTTGAGATGATAAGCATTTAAGTAAATTCCAACAATTTTTAGGTAAAGGTTCACAACCTTTTGCTGTGATCCCTGCAAAAATAACAATTGATTTCAAAAGGAACATAATTAACACAGTAAGTATATTACCAGAAGAGTAAATGTTTCTGTATCAGCAGTTAGGACATTTTATCCTCCAATATCTGTAAGTACAATAATAATTTTACAAAATAATTTAGAATTGCCCCATATTATTTCATAATCTTACATGATACAGAATGTAAAATTGTCATCTTCTTCAAATTCCGTTCAAAAATGAGAGAAAGAGTACAATTAAACATTCAGCAAAAACTGAAATGCAAGCATTCATAGAAAATTACATAAAATTTACTCTGTTTTATAGCTAAATATTGAAGGTTTGAGTACAAGCCTAATCTGATTTTCATTATTACATGAACTCTTAGCAACTTTACATGTAAGCGTTTGGCTTTGTTGAATGTTTTGTCATGTGTGTCACATATAAGACATTTCGCATGCATTATTAATTTCAGGAGATATTAAGAGGTTGTAGGTCTCATCAACTGCAAATAAGATAGAAAAAAATATTAAGATTGATTTTTTTTTTTTTTAAAATCTCATATTGTTTTGTATTTCCTAAAGAAATGTGCTTACATGTGTGTTAGAAAACAGATTTAAACAAATAAAACATATAACACAGGTTTTAAATCTGGTGGAAGGTAAAGTAACAAATACCCTGTAATTCTTGGCATTAAACTCTTTTCAGAAAACCATGGGGATCATTATAGATACAATAACTCCTGGATGTGCCTTGTTAAGTGGGAAGTTTAATTGGCTCTGAGCAAAGAAGAACCTGTAGGGATGTGAAGATGAAAAAATTTGTGGGGCACATCTTGAAAATAGTCTCCTAGAGCTCTCAGTAAGAGATAGAAGGAAACAATTGCTTCTTCGTGCTCTTCTGTCAATAAAATACTTGGCTCTAAGCTGCCTATGGCTTCTTTATATTCCCTTTTCCTGATGATAGTGTAAATGTATGGGGTTTTTTTGAGTATATTTATAACTCTGAGATAATTTTTAGCCATAGACTCCTGGAATACATCAAGTTAAAAGAGTCCCATAAGGATAATTGATTCTAAATCCATGCTTCTCATAGAAGTACCTAACACAAAAGTGAATGACTGAAGCATTGTCTAGATGCTCCTTGAACATGTACAGGGTGAGTGCCACAATTAATTCGGTGAGGAACCAGCTCCTGTATCTATGGTTGTTGAAGTAGCCACATGTGTCCTAAGAGAACAGCAAGTTCAGACAAATGACTTCCTGCTTCCTTAAATGTGAGTTCTCCTTCCAGGGACTGCATTTTTCTTGTTGTGTCCTTGGCTGCCAAACCCAAAAAACTAACCTCTGAACTACATCTGCAGTTGCAACGAAGAACACATACTGATGTTTCCCGAAGATCTCCATTAATAAGCTTCTCTAGGCACTTATTTGCAAAGATAATACTCAAGGATCTGCTTCTTGGATTTCCTCTTTAAATTTTTCTCCTTTTTGCAGTGTCCAGCAGCAGTTCTGAGGACACATTCTCGCTTCTCATCTATGACCCACATTTTGTCTCTCATACATTTAAAGAGTTGTTGTAAATTTAGTTCTCTGCAAAACTGAGCGTGATAAGCCCAAGTCAAAGACTGAGTTTGAGAAAAGTTTTTTAACAGTTCCGGACAACATCCAGTAGCCTTAATTCATGAATAAAATGAATAGAAAAATGCTGAGGGTGTAGAGCATTTCAGAAAAATCTTGCACATTTTCTCTAAAATATTGAAAGCTTACAGAATATCAATAGTCTTACAGCTACATCAAATGCAGAAGGTACCATAAGAACCGTTTCTTCATATACTCCTACAAATCTCTCAGGAATTTAAGAGATTTCCTTGACTTATGAGGCTTTAAGTCTCTGGATAAAATATCAAATAAAATGCAAAGATACAGTTTATGAAAGATTGAGAAGGGTTATAAAATTTGATTTACTGTAAATAATTCATGATGCCCTTTGCAGCACTGTGAAATCCTTTTTGGCAGTTCCAGTTTTGGTTATAAATACTCATGCAATGAATACAGAACAGGATTATATTACACAGACAAGTTTTCTAACTGACTGTACATGTGTACCAGTGATATGTGTTTATTAAGAGGAGTAGCAAACATTCCACTTGAATGTATTGAAATGAAGTAATAACAAATCTGAGATGAAACTGAAAATAATGTCATATTAGGTTCTGTGAAACCCTCCAATTATGAATCAGTTGCAGAGTTTCTTAGCTCTGAAAATTCTCAGCTATTTTTTATTGCATGTTTTTTGCAAGACTTTTTAATTTGAAAATAAGCTTTGTGCCTACCTAAGATACTATAATCTTTGCATATTTTTCCAGAAAAGGACTTTATAAATAAATTTTTAAAAAGTCTGAAGTTTATATTTGATCTCCTAGACAACGTTCAACTATGGGAAAACACAAAATTGTTGTGAAAATTCAGAAATCAGAAACAATGCTGCTCGTGTAATATATCTACCACATCTTTGCACCTTTTGCTTCTTCTTAAAAGTTAATACTATGGACTCTTTGTCTTACTACTTGTGATGTACTATTGCCAAAAAAAACCCAAAACAACAAAAAAGTAGAAAAAACTATCTCTCTTCTCTTCATTTATCCATCAAAATTAAATAAAATTAGGAGTTAAGAATGCAAAGTTTACCAACAACAATGTATAAAACCCTCAACAACTTGAGGGCATTTTAGGATAGAAGAAATTGGAAAACATGGACGAACTACTGAAAAATGACTGCTAGCTCCACTGCCTTCTGTAGGGTTAATGTTATTTATGCCTTACAGGGGTATTATGAATGAGCAGGGATCACATGAGGGAACATGTACCCCTTAAAAATGGAGTAAAGGAGATTAGTGAACATACTGATAAGATTAGAGTGGTGGGAAAATAAAAGCACTAGAAATGTGAAAGAGGACCTTAAATCCCTCAGGGTATATGAAGATATGGATGTGAAGAATGTACTGCAGCATCAAAATATATACTACCTAAACATATAAATATATGTATGATTTGTATAACAACAATGTGAACTGAAGTGTCAAAAAAAAGAGGAAGCCTGTACTAATATTCTGTTGCCAGTATTTGAATTAAGCTATGTGAATCCCCTTTTCCCCTTTTCTTAATCTTCTGGAAGCTGAAGGAAGTGAAGAGTGATTTTCAGTCTTGGAACATTGGTCCTCTTGGGAAATTTCTTAGTAATACAAAATATTGCCATGCTCCAAGCAAAAATTTTCAATACATTTATATATATATTTAAAGTACTTATTCAAACAATACTGATGTTCACTAAAGTGGCCAGTTGAAGCAGCACTGGAAGAAGTTTGTAAAACAGTATTAATACTGGTGGGAAAATGTGTACCATGTATGCACTATAGACCCTTTAAATGAGATATAGGATTGGCAGAAATTTAGATCTGTCACAATAGAGCTTCACACATAAAAATCTATCATTAGTGTAATACAGGATTTTAGTTCTTACACAATGATTTGTGATTAGAAAACAATAAATTGCCTCATAAATATTCAAAAACATACCTTTTCCATTCATAATAGCCATATTTTGCCTTGTATTTCTTGTGTTATTTGAAATGAGGCACACTACCTCTGCAAGGAAAAACATCTCTAAACAGGAAGAAATTATGGTGCTGTAACAAACATGTTTTCATGATTCAGGAAGCTTCTTAAACTTTTAAAATAATGTTTATTATTTTCTCATGCACAGACATGGTGATTGTGAAGGAAAACAGTACCAAAGTTATTAACACAGTGCAAGATTCACTTGTCATTTCTAGTGTTATGGAAAAGAGGATAACTCACACATGAGAGAAAAATGGAGAAAAGTTACATAATTATTAATATATCCTCAGTAGGATTAATATACCACATTCCAGGTTTACTTGTAGAACCCACATAACTGCAGTTCATGCATAGAAAATCCTCTTCCGTTTTATTCTTCTTCCTCCCTCACCAAATCCAAGAAACGTAACTACAAATACTTATTGCAGTTGCTAAATCTCAGATTAAGATAAATTCATGGTTTAACCTGAATATGAATCTGAAGATGTTAAATTGAAGGGTAGTAGGCAGCTCAAGTCTTCGCTGCCTTACAATCAGTAGACCTTCCATTCAAAGCAATAAAAATATTTTAAAACCACATTTATATTTACTAAGTGCTAATTTAGGCAGATGTTTTGAATCATTCTCTAGAGGATCCTATCATACTCTGGTATCTAATTTGGGTCCCTGCTGTTAGGTATAATTTTTTTTTGAGGTCTTGGATATGTGGCAGCAGCTGATATGAATGAAAAATGAAGACACTGCTCTGCTAAATTTTTACACACAGTTTCCTTCACCTTAGACTTCCCTAGACTCAGCTGGAGGCAGTGTCCCTCAGAGCACTGGTACACATCTAGTAGAGATACTGTGATAAAGTCTAGCATACACCTGCAGTATATCCTGAAGCCTTTGTAAGATGGAAGCTTGGTGCTTTCACCACTGGCATTTGCACAAGGAACAGGAAGATTTGTCTATCTCAGTCAGAGTGCATTTAGTCTTTCTCAGAGGAAATACCAATGTATCTTCTCTACATACATACAAACATACACACATAGGTACATGCATATATTTATAGCTAGATATAAGTCTATGTATAAGCTTTCTGTGTTCTGGCCATGCCAGTAACACCCCCTCTCTCTGAAAGCTCTGCTGTAAATCGCCTGCCTCTGAGGCTCAGTGTTCTGGGTGCCACAGGGAGTTAAAGGACTAGTTCAGATGTAGCTCTGCAGAATGACTTTTGTTCTGAATTATGAAAAAAATGCAAACCTGTGAGAGAAAGCTATGGGAAAGAATGCAGAAAAATAAGGAAGGTAAAGTTATGTATAAGGTTAGGAGTGTAGAGAGAGACAGACAGTTATTAGCTCAAGGATTCCAGACAGTTATTAGCTCAAGGATTCCAGGCAGAAGCACCCAAGTGGAAAAGTGTATATTCCTACTGGGAAACCAAACCACAAAAGGAGTGGCTAGTTGGGGTCTAGCTGTGTGGTTGCTGCATCTCCAGGCCTACACCATAAATATCACTGGTTATGTCTCTGTAGGGAATGATGGCAACTCAACAGCAGTAGGAATAGTTTCAGCAACTGATGTCAGAATGGCCAAGAATGATCTTTAGGTACCTTTGGGCACAGGAATGATCAGTCTTTTGTGCATGGTAGGCAGCTAATAATTGTTTTATATCCTTAAGTTCTGCTGGCAGGGTCTCTTTGCACCTGGCTAATTATGCCCTGACAAACTGAACCAGAAGAGGGGAGGTAACATTTCAATGTAGTAAAAATGTCAGGTTTATAGGAAGGAGAATACAAAAGAGGCTGTATCTTCTGGTGGCATGGGATTTTTTTTT
>VXBU01000011.1:27774-105466 GCA_013400315.1 Bombycilla garrulus | reverse complement strand
ATTGTAACCAGTCATTTTTAATATTAGAAGAAAGAAAGAAAAAATAAGCAAACAGAGCAGATATTGAGGTAGGGAATGGTACTGAGTTTTTACAGACAATAGTCTAAGTGCCTTCTTTTCACTTCTTCACATTTCTTTTTAGAGTTCTTTTCTTTTTAGAAATATTTGTCGTTTCTGAATGCTCAAAGTTTTAAAGGTGATAATAGAAGCCTTATATATATTGCACAAAATCTTCCTGCTGAAAGAAGAGAATAATCTAAGCTTTACCTATCTGGTTATAATTTCATACTTTAAAATTGTTAAACATTGTTACATGCAAAGGATACTAATATCTAGACCACACACAGAACTCAGGTTTGTGTAGGTAAAAATTATTTTCTTATCTTTTGTAAGAAAGAAAACTGTTTGAAGGTGAAATAACTTTTTTTTTGTCAGTGTTCTTACATTGTTTTCAAGGGTGATGCATTTCTGGTGCAAAAATGTCACATGTAGTACAGTGAAAATGTAACATGAAATTATGTCATTTCAGCTTCAACTAGACAGCTGAATGCTGAGTACTTTTCGAAAGTGTTATACAAAATGCATTTAAATAAAAGGCAATTTGAGAGGAGGGATATGTTTCTACTGTCAAATAAAATAAAATCCTTATTCTTGATTTTGAATAACTTTTTTTTTTCCAAGTATAAGGCTTCAGATACTATGTAGAACTAATGCTCATGTTTTTTTCATAAAATAAATCATGATTTCTGAAAACCCTAGTTTTATATCAGTGATCATCAAAAATCAAAGATAAGAACAGCATATGCAAAGGTTTTTTAATATCTTATCATGTCTGAAAAGTACACAAATATCCCAGAGATATCAAAATCATAAGGTAGATAATAAAAGAATTATTAACCTTGAGTCTTTCACTTAAGGAAATAAAACCCTCAAACTCTTACTTTAAACTTCTGTCAATACACAATGACTTTTTAATTACAAGAAAAGAATGCTGATTTTAATTTTATTTTCCTGATTTTATTTACTAAATGAAATTAAATTAATAAAACAGTGTGGTGCTTTGACCACAGCTGGATGCTAAGTGCTGACCAAAGCTGCACTCTCATTCCCCTCCTCAGGTGGACAGGGGAGAGAAAATATAACAAAAGGCTCATGAGGTAAGTGCAAGGAGAGCACACTTGCCAGTTACTGTCATGGACAAAACAGACGTGAGTTGGGGAAATTTAACCAGTCAAAATTAGAACAGGACAAAAACAAGTAAAATAAATAGTAAAAGCACCCGCCTTCTCCACTGACCTTGGAGTTTGCACAATTCTTTAACTTATATATTCTCACTCCTCTCTTTTGTGGCTGCAATAACTTCCATGAAAAAATGTCTTTTTTTTTCTGCCTTCCTAAATATATTATCACAGAGTCAGTATCGCTATTTCTGATGTCCTAAACCTTGGCCAGGTTTAGGCAGGTCCATCCTAGAAAAGGCTGGCATTCTCCTTGTTGGATCTGTGAGAAACTTATGGGAGCATTTCAGACACACTCTATAGTCCCATTACTACCAGAACCTAGCCACACAAACCCAATATATGTAGCTCTTAAAATAACAAAATTAGATCAGATCATAATCCTTAAAGTTTCAGGGTATCTCCGACTTGTATAAGACCTGTTTATTTTTTTCTTTCTGGCAAAAGTATTTCTTTCTCATTCATATTTAATTATCCATCTTTAATGATATCACATAAATATTTTAAAAAAGTAAGCAATCAATTGCCATTTGGGAATTTTAAGCCTATATAATAATTCTTCACATTTCAATCCAAATTAGGCAGTTTTTATAAATTTAATTAATAAATAAAAAGCAGGCACCTGAGAAGGAATAACCCTGTGCAACAATACAAGCTTTGTTAGGAGCATCTTGCAGTAGGCAAACTTCAGAAGTCTTTTCAAGTCTTAGTGATTCTGTGCTTCTTTGTGGTTTTGTGGTTCTGTTATTTTATGAAAAAACTTTTAAATTAATGCTGATCTGAAGATAAATTAGACTTACAAAACCCCAACAAACCTATAAAACTTGTTGCACAAGAATCATCTTTATTAAGGAAACTTCCCTGTCTGACCAGCCAGGAGCCACTCTGGCAGTCACGGTTGCACCACCTCAGCTGGGACTGAAGTCTTTTTGCCACTATACACCCCACACTCACATGATCAGACCAAGTTTCCTTGATAACTTGACCCCTGGTTTCCCTTGGTAGTGTCTCAGATATCCAGGTCCTTTAAATAATTTGATTATGGTACAATAGCTAGATAAAAAAATAACAAAATATCGGCTTGAGCTGTACAAAAATCAGGGCGACAGTATTTTCCTCTAGATTGAGAGGAAAAAAAACCCCAAAACCATAGGTTTAGCTGCCCAATCTAGTCAGTAAGACAAGATGAAGATCAAAAATATGTATCTGAATTAGGCAACATATATTTTCCCTACTCCCCCATTCCGCTTTAGTTTCCATAGAGGCCTCCTTTCCACATCTCATCTTTAGGTCCAGCACACTTTCCCATTTGGAGCTCAAAATACCCTTTGGTCATGAAATGTTGCATGTGCCCCCAGTAGGGCATTTCAGGCATCCTGTTCACTGGTATTGTTCTATCCATTCACAGGAGGTATGGTACCTGTCTCTACAACTACAGAATGACCACAGTCTATTTCATCTATGGATGAATGATTGGAGAAATGCTTACAATACTTCCCATTAGTGATATGAGATTTGGGATTAAAGGGGATTATTAATTTCTTGTAGATTGAGACAAGAATAACAGGTAATTCAGGTGTTTGGGATGTGTCTGGAGGCCATACAAAGGTAAGCAGCACTTTTCTGGGACAAGGAATCTTGTTCTGGCTCCTGCAGATAATCCAACAAAATACTGTGCAAGCATAGGAGTGAGGCTGAGAAAAGTACATGAACTGTGAGTGGGGTCAAGATCACCAGAGAACCACAAAGTCTCCAACTAATTTCCAGGAAGGTCTAAAGGAACAGTTTGTGCACAACAACAAATTTATATAGAAAGTGAGAAACTTATCTCCTGGGCAGTGGAAACTCATCTTTAGAAAGGTATCCCCATGAAGCCTGGGGGCATGTGTGCAACAGGACCCCAGACACCCCATCCAGTGGTTCAGTGCTGGTGCCAGGATTAGTGATTTATCTTTCTTCCTATCTTCCTTTATTTTCTCTCTCTCTTTAAACCATCTCCATCTCTCTCTTCCCATTCACCCTCCCCTTTTATCCAAAACCCACTGTCATATGCTTATATGAGGAAGTAAGTGACTAACACAAATTTCCATGCAAAGTGTATTTTTTATTAAAAAAGCCTTATAAGCTTTTACGGACCCTCTGACTTTTGTTGCTCCTTATGACCATGAGCATCTATGAATCTTCCATGCTCCATTCCCCTTAAGGGTGGAATACCACATTTGGTTTAAAATTTTTTGGCCCCTTAGATATTTAAGAGAAGCTAAAATAGAGGTTATAGGAAGTAACGTAAATGGACAAGGTAATAAGAACAATATGTGACAAATTAAAGAAGAATTTTGATGTGGAAAACCTTGAGGTTTTAAGTTGCTTTGAAAGAATTGGCAATCTATTCTATTTTTTCCAGCAGTCGTTAAAGATTTCAGTCTTTAAATAAAGCAAAAAATCACATCCACTTATGGATTGAAATATGATGCTGTTCATACTTTGAAAACAAACAAATGGACAAGAACTCAAAACTGAAGTAAATATGCAGTTCTGCATACAGACTGATATTGCTCTTTCCTTATTCACCACTGTTATTTCATTTGCTTAGGCATCAAACTGGATTATTTTTAGAAACTGACTAGGAAATATTCTAAGCCCTACCTCAGAAAAGCAAATCATTTCAAGTTATATTTCCCATCCTTTTTTTTGTGTGGTTGGTTTTATTTAATTCCAGCTTTTATTTGGTGTCTGTCATTTTAGTAATTGAAGTAATATTTGAAAAAGTACTTAGCATTTTTGGCAAGCATGTACCCTAAGCTTAAGTGGCCTGAATTCTATTGGTGGAAATGCTCTAATGGAATGATTATGGTAGGTAAGTTAGCAAATGAGTTCATATCAGAAAATCATATTTCTATGATAGTACCATCACTCTCTCCGTTGGTTAGAACTTCATCATTTTAGGGCATTCAAATGTGGTAACACTGAACAAAATTCAAGGACAGATACAGGAAAGTCACAGATTTTCTTCATCCCCATTATTAGTAGAAAAGTCATAAATAAACAGAAAGTTGCAAGAGACCTTCAATTGCACTTTTCTTTTCCACAGAGTTCAGTCACTTACGAACTTGCTTTAAAAAGAGCGGAAAGGTGACAAATATGCCTTGAAGTCTGGTGTCAACCTGAACTGATAGTAAATGAACTATTTCCCTTTTCCTCTCCCTTTGATTCTCACCTCTAGGCTAGATCTGCTGCAGATAAGTGCTTCAGTGCAGGTAATCTCTTAATTGCTGTAATTAAGCTAAATCAAAAATGTTAACAGCCTAATAATTCTTGCTAGTTTTAAATATAGAAAGGACAGGTTCTCATTAGCTTTTTGTTCTTACAAGCGTGAAAGGTACTACTGTGGTGATCAAGGGTTAAAATTAAGCAGAAATTGTTTAGACCTGATTTTAAATTCATAGAGTCATTAGGACTCCTTGAGTTTGTCTAGTCCAGCCGGCTCCTGTACAAAGCAGGGTCAGCTGGAAAAGGATTTGAGGGCCATATTCACTCAGGTTTGTAATATCTCCAAGGCTGCAGACTCCACAGCCTCTCTGTACAACCTGTGCAAGTGTTTGATCACCCTCACAGTAAATGAATAGGAAAAAAAAAACAGGACTCATGTTCTGTCAGTCAGCACCATCATCTTCTTCATTCCCTCCTTCCGATCATGTATTTACCCACATCGGCAAGTTCCCTGTAAGCCAGTCCATCCCTCTGGGAGGAAGACTCTCCAGCTACAAGTCCCAACTCTCTGGGCCTTTTTCTGTATGTCAGATGTTTCAGTGTCTGAATCATCTCTGTAGACCTGCTCTAGGTATCCCCAATATGGCCTGTTTGTCTTGGACTGAAGAGCCCGGAATTGGGGCTGGAGTTTCAGTTCTAGTGCTTAGCACAGGTGAAATATCATCTCTCTTGGCTTGCTGGCAACACGGCCAATGCAAGAAGCTGATAGACTTCTGCACCACATGATATTAAAAAACCCCAGAATAATCTTGTTCAGGAAACAGTGTTTGACTTCATATTTCAATAGATAGGTATGTTTTTCTTTATATAACTTTCCTGGTGCTGGCTAATCAGTTGTATGTTTGAGTTCATTAAGATGTCAAAGATTTTTTTTTTGTAACTGATTTTGGTTTAGGTGTTGTTTTTTTTTTTTTTGAATCTTTGGTCTCTATGTGGAAGGCTTTAAGCTCCATTTAGAAAGATTAGTTTGGTGATTGGAGATCACAGACAACTGTGGTTTCCATCATCAGATACTGCATAGATATCAGAGAGTTAAAACCATTAAATTATTAATTTGATTTTGTAAGTTGTTCTTTCTTTATCTGTAGAATAACTGTGTTTCTTTATAACTATTTAAATGAATTTTAAAATATTCTCTTGAGCCTTAATCAATGTCAAATCTGGAATTCCCATTGAGTTTGTAAGTAAAAGATTCAGATTCAAACTGTGTATGAATAGGAGGTACATTTCAGACTAGAAGTTCTTAAAATTGGCAATAATTAAAAAACATATCAACAGATGACTTTTGAATTATTCAAGTAAATCAAAGGGTAAATCAAAAGCTTACTTCCAGCTCCTGTATTATTTTAAGCTGTGAGTGTCTTTCACAGAATCAGAGCTTCCATCACCATTTTTGCACTGTGAGTGCAGAGAACAAACCAAGACTTGCAGAGAAAAATCAGGGCNATATAAATTATTTTGTTAATGTACTTGTAACTTAAGCATAGGGTACATTCTTTTGAAAAGTGGCCTTTAAGTGCTTTTTAAAAGTACTATTTCAGCTACTAGAATGACAGCCACCAAAATATAAAAGCTAGATTGAAAAATAAAAAAAAGGGATGGGAAATACAACACACAATGTTTGTCATTCCTAAGGTAGGGTTTAGAAAATTTCCTATTCAGCTTCTAACAATAATCTAGATCAACACCCAAGCTACTGAAATAACAGTGATGAATAGGTAAAGAGCAATATCAATATGTATTNAGCTTCCATCACCATTTTTGCACTGTGAGTGCAGAGAACAAACCAAGACTTGCAGAGAAAAATCAGGGCAAAGCTTTCTGTTGATCTTTAATTGCTTTAAGAGCTTTTGTGAAGTCGCACAGCACAGTGTGCATCTGACAAAAAGTTATGGAGCAAAAGCTGGTCACTCTTTAGTTCTAGTACATCATCTCTAAGCTGGATACATCAGGCAGCANGCTAGATTGAAAAATAAAAAAAAGGGATGGGAAATACAACACACAATGTTTGTCATTCCTAAGGTAGGGTTTAGAAAATTTCCTATTCAGCTTCTAACAATAATCTAGATCAACACCCAAGCTACTGAAATAACAGTGATGAATAGGTAAAGAGCAATATCAATATGTATTCGCAGTCAGGTACATACTTCAGCATTCTTGTCTTTTTGTTCGTTCTCAGAGTATTATCTGCAACACTGTTAAAAAAAACAGTGTTGAAAATAATGCATAATCACATGCAATGTTTAAGCTTTTCACCTAGAAAATATATTTTAAAATCATTGCAATTTCAATAAAACTCTTGTCAAGAAATGGAATGTACTGTTTTTTTGTCCTTGCCTCAGCTGGTAAAAACCCACTACCAAGGCCAAGGTCTATCAAGATTCCTGATTTACTTGGGGTATGTACCTAGTGTTTGAATTACATACTACTACAACTGTAGTAGCAAATTGTACAGTTCATTACTGGTGTATGTCTAATTCCTGAGAAGTTTGACACTTAGTCATAATAACATAATAGTGTTACACAATATGAAGTGTGAAGATTAAAACATATAAAGCAAAAGCAGGAAATTGGATGCATCTCAAGGTACTAAAACATGAGATACTACAGAAAATCAGTGCAATTCCTAATAGAGACACTTCAGAAGAGCAACACCCATTTTGGCAGAAAATAAGAATTGTTCTATGGTAGCTTAACCCTACAAAGCAATTCACATATTCACTTTTGGCACAAGCACTTACTTTACACAGCTACTTTCTAATACGAAAGGCTTTTTTGGGAGCTTATTCTAAAGAAAAAGGAAGGAAAGCCTCATAACTCTAATACATGAGCTCTCTTGCCTCTTCCAAACTCTGTGGAACACTCATGAACTAAGCAAAGAGTACACACTTTCTCATACAGTCTTTTTTCCTGCCTCCTTTTATGAAAGCACAAGAAGTTGCTTTCTCTTAATCTTTTTCAGGGATTTCACAGCGGATGCAAACTCTCTTCAGCTCTTTTACAGGCTTTAGCAGACTGTCATCTGGTGCTGCAGTAGGCTGGCAGCATACAGGCTGCTTTATAAAAACTAAAAGAAACAGATAGCTGCTCAGTGCAGTTAATAGTTTAAAAATATAGTCAAAGAAATCTTGCTGAAAGGGCTTTAGGAAAAAAAAAAAAAAAACATAAGCTATTACTTCCCTGTTAAATATTACCTCTCCTCCTCAGTATTTATCAGTAAACAGTATTTTACCCAACTTCACTTAAACATTCAACCTAGTTTACTAAGAAGATAAAAATGAGCTTGATGCTCATTTGCTAAAAAAATGCTATTTTTTTTTTCTGGGTAGGATTTGATTATATGTCAGAGTTTCCTGTTTGTAATTCTAATTATCTCAGTGTTTTGTCCTTCTGTATATATTTTGGCAACACCAAGGATGTGATATATTTCTATGAGACAGGAGATCTAGGTGGAGGTTGTAAAAAATGGAAAAAAAGTGTCAGAGAGAGTTAAAGGGACTGACAAAGAAAGAAAAGTCAAGAAATTGAGTAAGGAAATCAGGTAACAAAAGATAAAGGGAAAGCAAAAAACCCACAACTGTAAACTTTGGTGAAATATATGAGGGAAGTCCCAGGGAATCCCATTGACAATCTCCCTGGTTAGCTGGAAGTTTGTGTTTCTAAAGTTCAAGAGCTTGACTTTACTCCTTTTCTGACCTATATTTCTCAAGACTGCAAACTCCACCAACCCACAATTGCTGCAGCCCAGGCTACCTCCAGTCTTGACATTGCCAATTAGCTCTCTTAAACTGGTGACCATCAAATCTAGGATTATGTTCTCTCTGGTAGGGCTGTCTATCACCTGCCGTAAGAAATTATCCCCTATGCCACAGCCACGAAGTCCTCTTTTTTGCCTCAGTCTCTGATTTTTACTCAAGGGCTTTCTACCTGCTCATGCTGTTCCTCCTAGACATACAGCTATACATAGTTAATTCCCATCTTAATGTAGAGGGCAAACCCTCCTCCTCTCCTTCCTTTCCTGTCTCTTCTCAACAGGTTGTAGCCATTGACAACCATGCTCCAATCATGGGATTCATCCCAACAAGTTTCAGGAACAGCAACAAGGTCGTAATGTTCTAGCAGCATAGTGTCTTCCAGTCCCTCCTGTTTGTTTCTTTAGGATATGCAAAACCAAAACCCCAATACCTCACACCCACAATTAAAACAAACAAACAAAAAAAAAACCAAACAAAAAAACACACCAAAAAATTGCCTTGTGTTTCTACAGTTAAATGCCAGATAAAATGAAAAGTGAACAAAATTCTGCCCTGGTTTGTGTCCAAAGTATATCCTGAAAAAATCCATATATATTGGCTTTTAGTTTGAGTTATTACAGTATGGAAAGCTATAGGGGTTGGTGACTTTCTGTTTGGAGTTTCTTTGTTTCTTTTGTTTGTGCTTTGCGTAGTGGGTTTTTTCATTTTTATTACTATGAAGGTACAACATTCATTGAACGTTTTAATATCTTCCTCTTTTGGCAGTTAGTTTCAAGCAATAAAGGTAGTACTACAACAAGTAGCAATTACTGTGCTTCCGTAAACCTTCTCTAACTTTGTAAGTTTTAGTACTGGACTTTTTCCAAGCTTTTATCATGAAGAAATTTGTACGGATAAGTCTAACTGGAAAAAAGAAGGAATTACACGGTTTTTAGTTCCATCTAGTGGTAAGAGAAGGTGTATGTCTCAAAGATCAGTAATAACAGCGATAGAAAGGTTAGCAAAAATAATACAAATGAAAGTGATGAAAAATGTATAATTTAAGAATTAAAAGTTGTACTAATAAAGAGGTCAACCCCATCTTTTCTATTTAATATTTTCTGTATGAAATAAAATAGGTTTATTTATCTAGGGCCCCAGTTATTTTACAGGAATGAAGGAGAAGCTTTTAAAAGCTTGGTGAGCAGGTACATTGTCTGTTGCAGTCATGCAGAATGTCTGTTCAAAACTTATTTTCTGATAATAGCCAACCAAAAAAAAAAAAAATTTATTTCCTCTTTTTGCCTTCACTGGCCTCTCAATATGCTGATGCTGTTTGACTTTTTATTGCAGATCCATGCTACTTCTGTATAGAACATGTAGACTGCTCAAAATTACAAAGGCAAATTAAACTGCAAGATTTCTCATTGTGTCTTATAAACAAATTTATAGCATTTGCAGTGATTTTTTTGGTTGTTTTTTTCCTGCAACATTTACTTAAGTATTTAATCTATCTATAAAGGCATCATATTATTATTAATATTCAATGTTTTCACTCTCTGTAACTAAAAGCAAATAAAAAAAAGAAAAATGTTAGCCATGTTTGCTTCATGGCTGAGATAAGAATATTGCAAGAAGCATGTAACAGCATCAATCATGAGAGCAAGCAGAGGTATAAAGAGATCATGTACTGCTGAGACTGCACTGGGAAAAATGAAAATATCCTTCAAGAACAATGAAGAATGGACTTTTTCTTTCATGGGTGATGTGAAAAATTCATAGATTTATCCATTTTCTCTGTTCCTTGTTGGACTACCTTCCAAATTAAACCAAAACCAAAACCAAAAACCAAAACCAAAAATGAACAATAACAAACAAACAAACAAAACTCAAAAGCATTCAATCATTAAACAAATAATGATATTAAGTAGCTTCACATATGTGATTTTTTTACAAATAAAGGGTATATATTTTTTTTCTACAGTGGTACAAACTGGGTTGGGAGAGATAAGGGGCAGGGAGGAAATGGACAACAACAACAAAATACCATACCAAAATCAAGTCAGGATGTGCAATACGGAGTAAAATAAATGAGTTTTAATCTTTTGCCAGTCAGTTGAGACCAAAGTTCTGTTCACTTGGCAGTTATCTGTTTTCTATAATCATCATCATACATGGAGATGAGCTCTTCAAAAGACACTTGTGGGAGCAGACCACTTCTGAAAAAAAGATATGCATAAGCATGGGCATACTGGAAAGAGTCCAGTAAAGGGCTACAAACATAAGAGTCTGGAGCTTCCCTCCTGTGAGGAAAGGCTGAGAGAGCTAGGACTGTTTAGCCTTAAGAAGAAAAGGCTCTGGGCTTCTCATTAATATATTTAAATTCCTGAAAGAAAACAGCAAAGAAGGCAGAGGCAGTCTCTCCTCAGTTGTGTCAAATGACAGGACCAGAGTCAATGGGCACAACCAGAAACACAGAAAGCTCCATCTAATTGTCAGGGAACTTTTTTTTTTTTTTTTTATTATGGGGATGGCAGAACTCTGGTACAGTCAGTTCAGGGAAGTTGTGGAGTCTCAATCCTTTATTAAATTCAAAAGCTGAGCATGGTCCTGGGCAAGCAGCTGTAGGTGGCTCTGCTTAAACAAGGAAATTTGACCAGGCGGTGACCTTCGGGGTCCCTTGCAACCTCAATCATTCTGTGATTCTGTGAAAGTGAAAAATATCAGAAAGGGCCTTCATGTTTATGTAGTAAATTAACATCATTACTTATTATTAGTAGGCAAATATACCTAGGTATATATATACCACACAGTATTAGACAGTTGTATAACCACATGTCAAAATGGCAATTACTAAAGCATCTGAAATTTCTTACAATCATGCAGTCCATCTGCCTGTTGCTAAACCAGAAATATGACTGTGGCAGAAATGAACCTCCGATAAATTTATGTTCCATTCGTTTTTATTTTTTTTGGTCTACCTAGTATTAGCAAACAGTAGGAGTTTTACCATTAAAAAGGTTTCCACTGCTTAAGAGACCTTATTGAAACAAAAGATTTCTTTGAAATTGTTCTAGTTTGTTTTTTAACTTCAATTAATTTTAGTCTATTTTTAAAGATGCACTCTCTATTATTATGGAGTAATAATATTTATTTTTCTGTTAATGGTATAAAAAAATCTTAATATAATTATACACTGGGGGTTATTTTTTGTTCAATGAAACAGTTGTAAACATATTTCATTTTATTGAGGTTATTTAATCACCTTTCAGTTATCAGTTTTTATTTATCCTTCTGAAAACCATTTAAGTTATTGATGATTTTTTTCCAATTTGCCTTCATTTTCCCCTGATAATGAGAAATTAGAAAATTAATAAAATAAGCTCTTTTATTTTTCTTTGAGTGGCAGTTTGGTTTACTTCGTCAATGTTCTCAGTAGTGGAGGGCATAGCAGAGTTTGTGGCAAGTCTCTAGATACAAGCCCTCCAGAAGTACCAGGCTACATTTAGACAAACAGGCTCAGGAAGTTCAGCATTTGTTATGTCTATATTTTTGTGTGGCTTGATAACAGCATACACAAAATGGAAGTGGTGCTGCCACATTAGAGCTGTGTCATGCCTGTGCTATTAAAGCCTCTGACTCTTTTTCCTGAACATTAGAAGCATTTTGTTATGGTCCTTCGTCCATTTCACAGAGACTTTTAGACTCATGATTGTAAATGTTTGAAACCCAGCATCAAACATCTGAGGGATGCATTTTGTTACCCTTTCTCAGGCTGCAAGTATATGTGTTTATACTAGTGTATATACTCCACAGGTGGGAGTAAAGGATGCACTGAAAATGGTTATATATATGTACAGTTACCTGAATGCATGCTTGCATGATGGTTATATATGTGACATGAAGAGAATTAATAAAAAAATTAAAGAATTGTAGATCTTGTACTTTACCAGATGATAAATTGTCTAAATCTATTGGGCTAGCACCATGCTTGTTCTGCCAAAACCAGTGATATATGAAACTGCACAATTCCCACTGAGTAAGAAGGAAAACTGGAATTTTCACCACCCCCAGTGCCTTGCCAACTCAGCCAGATCAACAGGAATACTGGGGTCCCTGACCACTATGGATCACCAGAGAGGACAAAAAACGCATGCATAAAGAGAAGGGGAAATATGTTAATGATTTTTTTGAGAAATTATTATCATATATATGTTTAGTCCAGGATAATCAATGAATATGTATGTAGAATATATTCACATCTCTCTTTGCAACCCTTGACTTCTGCTCCTAAACTTTCAGAGACATGCAAGAACATTAGGCTAACTCTCAACATAATGTTAGACATCCCTGTTATAAAAAATATTTGTATTTCAAAACTTTCTGGCCACATACAGGAGAGAATCAAGCATCTAAATGTGTCTTAAATTTTAAATGCTTTTTTCTGTCTCTTCATTTTCTAGTTTTACTTGAAAAAACATTAATTGAAAATTCATGAACATCAAATTATCCTTCAAAAGCCAAATTTTCAAAGATATACTAAGCCAAATTTCAAAGAATACTAAGTCAATTTTTTCACCTACATGAAGTGTTCATCTTTTGGAGGAGTCCAGTGATCTGAGACAGTTGATCTCCTTGTGGCACACATATGCTGAACATTGAGATAGTTTGTTATAACTGCTTTGATTGGGTCATAGGCTGTTAAATGCCCAGGAATCCAAACGGGAACTGTAAATAGTGGGTGCCTTCAGAAGTCCTGTCTATGATTCTTTTCAGATTGATGTTTATATGCTAATCTTTTCCAATTGCTGCCTATGCTCGTATCTCCAGTCCACATTGTAATAAATCTTCACAGTATTCCTAATCATATAAACATTTCTCTTTTAGCTTGCCTGCTGAAGACAGATTATTTAAGAAAAATAAAAATATCAGCATCCAGACCAATTTTTATTCAGCATTAATTTCAGCAAATTCACTTATTAACTGACCCATTTTCTTTCTGTTATTTCTTTTCTCTCTGAGGTATTTCTTTTTTCCTGTTGTCATGTTATCTAACATGCATTTATTCTTTCTTTTCTTTGAATTAAACCGAGAAAAAAGTCCTCCTGAAAATCATTGTTTTCTTTTGTATCACTGCATCTATTTTTCTTCAGAGTTAGAAACTAATTTTTTGTGACATCCTGGTAATTTTTCTAAGGGGTTAGTGTGCATGAGAATTCCCTAGTTCTGCATCATTTTTTACTTACTCCTAATTAGAGTCTAATGGTTCCATGAAGACTTCTCTGTACTCAAAGCGTAACAGTGGCTTGTAGATTTGGTATTTTGTGGGACTGGGGGACGGGCTGTTGATATCTGAGGCAGATTATGGGGAGCCTATTTAGTGGTGAAAATGTCTGGAACACCCTAGAACTTGTCTATTGGTCTCCGAGGGCTGAATGAACACCCACAAAACTTCAATCTATCATATCAGGGGCATATTTTTTCAACTTCTGTATTTCTAGTCCACTTTCAAAATCAGAATAGTCCTCAATGTCTACCACAGAACTGGATAGGAGAGAACTGGTGACCTTGAAGTTAATGCATTCCAGCCACGAAGGACAAACAAATCTTTACGAGTGGAAATTCTTGATTATTTCAATAGCAGATCTGACATGAGGTTGTAAAATTTCTATAGGTATTCAAGAAGCAGACATCCAGTGTGTAATTTGTGAGATCTTCAGAATAATTTTGTCCTGAAATAGAGTATTTTATATTTAGTTTATACAGAAGGCAATACTGAAAGGCTCAGACACTAAACTCTAGGATTTTTTTCTTGTTTTGAGCTGAGAAACTTCATGGTTAAAGCTGAGCTGAATAAGGACAAGAATATACTCTTCCCAAGTCTCATGAACACCCCATCCACTAACAGATAACAAGTGCTGGAAAGCTTAATAGCAGATGACCAGTGCAATGACAGTGTGAGCAGGAGAGCTTTGGAATTGCTATTACTTCAGTGTGCTCAGATAAGGCCTCTAAAGATGCCAGTGAGGCAGATAACAAGTGCCGAATGCCTGATCAGCCCCTTCTTCCTCTCCCAGTCTCCTTGCAGCTATATCACCCAGATGCAAGAATGAGACTCTCCTGACTCTCCAGTGGGAAAACAATCTGCACTCGTGCACCTCCAGGCTTCTCCTGACTATTAAGGGATCAAGGAAGGGGCATGCTTTGTGAAAAAGAGCAGTCACAGGCAAGATCTTTAAGGAATGATACTTTATTTCCTTTATAAAATTACATTCCTGTTGATGCAGAGACAGTTATTTACTAATATCTTCTGTGGTTAGCTGCTTCTAAAGGGATGCAACAGGGCAACAAAACAAATAGTCATGATGCAATTTTATTCTATACCTTATCCTATGTGTGACATAACTCTCCTTCTCTTTCAGCATCCTCTGACAAACCTCCTTCTTTCAGTAAAGTGTGGATTTTGCAACTCTTCCTTTTAAAAGTGTCTTTAATTTTAAGCAATTGCATATACCTACATCTAAATATTATACTTGTGTATAAGATGTTTGTACTAGAAGGGATGCTTTTGTTTTAATGCAGAAGTTCTTGCTATAACCATATTAAATATGTTTGATGAAATATACCACTATTACCTAAGGTTTTATTCTATTTGTTTTAAAAGTAATAGAATTTTTATAGGTAGGCTATTAACATGGAAGCATAATGACTGTAACACACAAAATACATAATGTACAGCAGCAAAAAACGTAACTTACTGTCCCCACAGGATTCTGTGAAAAAAAAAAAAAAAAAGCCAAAACTAAAACAAAAGCAGAACTAAAAACAAAAACAAAACCATGAAGAAACAGAAGGAAGGTAAAATATAAAATAAACTGACTATTGAAAAAGAATTTTATGAGATTACCAGTTTCAATACATTCCCTTGGCAAATGCATACCCAGTGTTTTTACTTATAAGCATTACCTCCAGTTGTTTCAGAGTATTTATTTTCAGAATATTTAGGTTTCTCATATATTTGCTTTGCTTTATTTCCATCGTATTTCATAACAGTTTTGAAACTTTGCCTTTTTTATAATTACTTTGGAATATTTGTTTCCCACAAAATAAAAGCACTAAGAAAAGAAAGCAATAAAACTGTTTTCAGAGATTTTCTTTGTACTTCTTTACTTTTAGTACCAGTGCATCACTTAAAATATTAATGCATTTTTAATACCATCTGTGCATTGGGAGATGTATCTCTTCTTAGTAAAACACTAGCGTGTGATTTCTGAAACCACACTGAAATCCGCAAAAAGTGCATCCAGGGATGCACAGTCCTGAGATGTGAGACCTGTACAACCACAAGGCCTCCACTAATCTTATGATGTGGAGCATGTATTACTCACTACAATGTATTAATAAGGTTGGTTCAGATCTCTGTTACACTGTCCTCCATCCTTCATTCATCAGTGCCTCTAAGCAAGGTTTTGTCTTTAAGTACTGGCTATAAACACTGTAGTTTCAGATTATTACAAGAATGTTTTCCTTGTATGTTGATCACAGTGAGGAAATAGAGGATCATTTATATAGTGCACCAAAGATATTAAATTCAAAAGAAGTAGTGTTGCAGTACTCCGGCAATGTTGTTTCCATTAAGACAATTAATCAATAGAGAGGATATCCATTTTTGCAGAATAATAGAAAACAAGTAATTAATTTGAATTTTCTGGCTATAGTATGCTCAGAATTAATTCAGGAAGGACCACTTTAGTCACTAAGATTGTTACAGTTAAACCAGAATAAGACAACTGAGAAACAAAAAAAAGTGGTATACTTATGTTAATAAATAATGTCCGTTTGAGTGATTTTCCTTGCTACATGTCCAAGAGTGGAATTAGACAGAGGGATCTATCTCACTCAGCTTAAGGATCTGTAACATGCTCTACTGCAAAAGATGAAGAGAAGTAAACATTACCTGGGAAGAGTTGACTTGAAAGTCTAATTCAAGGTGCAATAAATCATATATCAAAAGTATCTATTTCACTTCAGCAGCTACAAAGTTTAAATTATTTGGAGTTTGCCATCTGGATCTACAGAATTATTAAAAATTAATGCCATCAAGGAGATTTTAAAATTTGTTCTCTTTTGTCAAGATAATTGAAATTCTTGTGATATGTTCACAGTCCTAGAAATGTATGTTCATCTTAAGTCAAGTGTTAGCAAGAATCACGTGTTTGCCAGGTTAACTCTGTGCAGTTAGTCACAGCATTTCACAGCACTTCTTACAAGTGATGTAAGCAGCACACTGCAGCCTGAGTTAGGGACTGCATTCAGATTCTGCAGGGGTCTGTGCATGCACAGATTGATGCCAAGAAGATGCCATTTGTCTAAAGAGCCAGTGGTAGGACAGATGCTGCAGTGCAGTGGAATTAGTTGTTAACAGCTGAAATATCCCTCTTCTTCATTTCTCTCTTTAAAAGTAGATTTTTAATTTTACCAGAGCTTGTTTAAACAAAACATTAAATCCTCCTTTACCTCTCTTAATGTTTGTATTTAATGGGAATTTTCAAAAGCCCTGTGCATTTTAGGAGCAGAAATCTTTTATGACTTCTACATCATATTAACCTGAATAATTTTCTCTGGTATTTGTACACTACAAAATCTCATAGACACCTTCAAAAATCTCTTTCCAGCTAAATCACGTCTCACTATTTCAATCAGTCTCCTAAAGCCCAGATGTGAAAAGCCTGGTGTAGGAGGGATTAGATTAGACAGATTTTTGAAGATCTACACAGAACCTTTCGTATCCTAATGACTGAAAAAAGTGAGACAGACTGTTGTATCATTGCTAAAATATAGATGGCTGTGAAAAATCCTCATTCTATAGCTGTCAGGAACTTTTGGCTTGAGATGAGTGCTGCATTTCTGAAGTCTGGGAGCCCTTGCTCATAATTCATTGAGGCAGACCACCTCTCTGGTTGAGGAGGTTTTGCTGTGTCTGAGACAATTAGGGAGTGAGAAACCAAGAACTGAAAATCACCTATTGCTAAGAGCTGCTATCAGGTTTAACAAGGATTTGAAGGATGGAGGGAAGCAGTGCACATAAGCATAATCTCTTGGCCTTGGAATATTACCTAAGAAAATAAGAATTGGCAACTTCTTGTAACCCTTCTCAGACCTGAAAGTGAAGACTTAGCCTGAATCCTGTCAGGTTTCTACTGAGAACTATTGTTATGATTTTTTGTCCTTATTTTCTAAACCAGAAAAAAAAATCCCAAATAAATACACAATGTGCATTGTTTGAGTATATATTCATAGAATTTATTAAATCCTATTAATATGAAGAAAACCAGAATGGAATGTGAAAGGAAAACTATATGACTTTCTTTGCCTCAATATTCTCTCATGTGATGGCGATTCTAACAATGACTCAGTGACTTTTTAATGGTTTTTCTTATTTTATTTTTTTCCCCAGAGATATGCCTGTGAGTAGTAAATTGATACAAATACAGGGAGAGCAGGAAAAAAAAATATAAAGAGGACAAGAAAAGTAGACCAAGGACATGAAAAGTGAGTAGAGAGGGTTTTCAAAGAGATGGAAGATAAAAAGAAGATGTATCTCAGAGAAGCAGTACTCCAAGTATAAAGATAAGGAGGAAAATGTTTTGAAGAGGGCTAATAAAATTAGCTTTAGCTGTGAAGCAGATGTTTATCAAAATACTCTTATTTCTGATATGAAAGGAAATTAAAAAGGGACTATTCTTTAATTTAGTTTTTTTTCTTGCTTTCTTCTTTAGTGTTTATGAAAAAGTGCAAGAGCAATACATACAATAACAGCAAAGCCACACACCGTGGAACTTTAGTATGCTCGAGATATTGTGACCATCTGAAAGGGATACCAGGGCCACAATACCTCTACAGGTTAAATCACTAGAAAATATCAAACTGATCTCATCATTAGTAGATATTTTATGTGCATAAAACAACTATGAGAGATATAATAGAAAAAGGGAAAATGTGAAAGCCTGGTCAAATAACATCAGTCAAAAATAATGTAATACCTCCATGAAGGAGCCAGGTACACTAGGATACTGTAAAAATACTGGTTTTCAGTAAGAGATATAATTTTTAATTTCACACACTTTTAATTTGCAAATAGCTAGTTTTTGAGCTGTCCAACACTTCCTACATTCCCCACAGTAGTTATCTGTGAATTTTATGGTTTCTGTCTCCTCTCATTCCTATGTCTTGAACCTATTTGAATATGGTTTGAAATTCTAATAGCCTGTATTGATTATGGGAGCCTTAAATGTGTTAGTGTTTCTATTTCTGTTTCTGAGTTAGCTTCACCAAGGTAAACACAGAGCTTTCTTGGAGATTTAAAGATATATGATTACTTTTGTGGAGATATTTAAACTGCTGCAGAAAATAAATGGTCAGTTATCAGTCTTAAAATCAGAAAAAGAGCCCATGCTGACAACATTCCCATTAGTAAAAAGCTCATTCTGATCAAGATAAATAATGCCATTCTATTTGGGAGTTGTAGAAGAGACAGCTTCAATACATAAGGATATACTCAGGGAAAGGATCTTTTCCTGGTGCTTGTTGACATCTCCAAAATATGAAAAGTAATTTGCAATATTAATATAATCTTTACAAATTTCTTACTATTATCTCACATACATTGACTTTCTCCCTGTCAGATTTAATAGTATATAATGGATAATTATAGAAATTTTAAAGGTCTTAAAAATCAGTTTGCTATGGTTTCTTTTCTTCTATTTTTCTTTCCAATTTCTGTTTTCCTCTTCAAATCAAGATATGCAAATATTTAATTGTATGTTAACCTGTCTTTACTTTTTGAGTGGTGCTTTCTTGCAGTGTGACAACTTATACAAACTAGATGCTTGTATGCAAGATCGAATGGAGTTAGTGAACTCAATTGGAGTAAAATATTTGCAGCTTCTCCAGTCAGACGTGTCTCTTCCTTCTTCCCTTCAGCATCACCTATTTTTCCCTTAAACAACACTGATTTCCGTTTTTTGTCTTCCAGCTGCAAGGAGGCTAGATGGCAAAAATTCCAGAAGAAAAGAAGATAACGTTTCTTCTCAGCCTCTTCTGTGTGTAGCTGAACTGACAACATAAGGAAACTGTTTTCCGTGAGCATGAGCAGATTTTCCTGGAATGAAATGGAAACTTAAAATCTTAGGATTTTAGAGAAACCAAAAGGTCCTGCTGCAATTTCAACACATTCTAGAAATAGGTTCTAACAATGGGTTTGAAATACACTTCTGTCCTTCACAATAAAGCAGAATGAGTGAGCCCAATTACTGTGTAATCTATAATATAGCCACTATTCCTCTGCTTTGGCTGGTCTCTCTTAACTCTTACCAATTGACGTATATGGTTGTTTGGGTGGTCAGTACCACTTCTGTCAGTGCCTTGTTTTGAATTATAGCAAAACTCATTTATGCTAGGACATTTTGTCAATGTTCCTTCTCATTGACAGTTCTGCTGGATATGTACATTAGTTGCATTTTGTCTATAACAGATTAGACTGCATTTAGAAGTTTTCCTACTACAGATTCACTTCTGCAAATTAAAAAGGAAATTAATCTTAAAATCNATGTTTATTGATACAGTCTGTTTTATTACTGGTATAATAAATCCAGAGCTTTCTGTGAAGAAACAAACCAGCAAAGGTAGTTGATTTCAATAGCGGTATGTCAGGGATGAATTTAACTCAGAAAAAGTGGGTTTTTTTCCCTGTCCTTACCACAATAACATTGTTAGCACAAAATAAAAGAAAATTGATGAAAAAGATAGAGTATACTTGATGTTGATGGAACGCATGTTTGTGTTTAATACACTAGAGAAACCCTCTAATAACAGCTTACCCAAGTGAAAATATTGGACCATTTTGCTCCCAAGGTCAATGTCAATTGAGGTTATTGACTGTATAAATGCAAAATACAAAAGTTTGTGTTGTTCAAGGCTACTCTTAACTTGTACGCTATACTTTTCAAGGTTCCTCAGTTCCATTTAAAGTTTGCATCCCTCACTCATTTATGCCATTTCTATCTTTTTGTCCTGTTTCTTTAACAGTCATTTCAGTGCATAAATCCTAAATGTTAAATCCTAAATGTGTTACTGTTATGGAGGGAAGAACATCACATTCAATAACCCATTTTTAGCTTGTCTGCCAAAATATGTCCATCTTCACAGAAGAAGGTGAGCCTAGAGGAATAGAGACAGGAGGCCCAACTGCTGGGCTACACCCAGACACACCGTGGGATTCATCAACCCATCACAGCCCTGCTCAGCAGCTCAGAGGATAACAGGAGTACACTGTCAAGTGGGAACCCAAGTTAAAGACTCAGAGAAAGAGACAGTCTTGTCCAGGCCATCCCCAGGCCTGTCCCAGAAGAACTCAGGCCCATGTCACAGCTACCCCATGAGTCAAAGGTCATGTCTGTAAGATCATTTTACTGAATAAGTGTGAGTCACTACTTAGAGAATTTGCTATACATTGCTACACTGCATGCAAGAGAAAAGCAACTGGAATTACAAAGGAATTATTACAGAATGCTTAGAAGAGGAACCAAAGGCAAGGAAAAGGACAAAGGGATAGATCGGGGTGCTTTGGTGAGGAACAAGAATGAGAAAACAAAGGAGTAAGAAGATAAAGAGGGATATTTGCATGTTAATAGTTTATTGGTCTGTATAATTTTCAGCCATGCTTTGCACCTAATCAATTCAGTCTGTCTTACCTTCTTGTTGAATTCTTTTCTAACCCTTTCCTGCATAAAGGTATCTCGCTTCAATATGATGTGTTTGAGAGGGCTTGAGTTCCAGCGAATGGAACAGACCAGGGGTAAGAGGTAGCAACTAGGACAGGTGCAGTTGTGAGGATATGATTTGTTTTGAAGATAAGCCAGCTGAGTAGGTGAAGTGACCTGGGAGTCAGTCTGTGTGTCTCTCAGGGGGACACCTCAGCAGAAGCTGGTTTTCAGAGTGTCTGAGGAATTCCAGAGAACTGCTGGAGGGATCATGTGGTCTGGGGATTGATTAGAATATCTGCTTGCATATGTGTTTTTGTGTGTGTGTAGTGGTCTGTACCAGCACCTGCATGTGACTGCAACCCTTGGCGACGTTGTATGTTGAGATGCAAATGGAGAGACTGGGATTCAAGGGCAGACTGGAGTAGCTCAGCTGCTGGAGGCATCCACCAGGTGCAAATGGACAAATGTATACATACACACACAAATATACAATGAGAAATGGGAGCTCAGTGATGCTTTTGGTACTGTTTGTGCCTGTGTGAGTGATGAATGTTTTCATCTGCATCGATCTGTGTGACCAGCTGCATGTATAATGTGCTGTATATCTGTGCTCTATTCATATGCTCCTGCTGGGAATACGTGCCCAGCCTCACTACTGACTGGACATGGGGGCATGGGGCTGCTCCAGTAGATTTGCCTCTATCAGCTACCAGATTTGATAACTGCAAAACTTGACATAAGTTGTTCTGCAGTTATGCAATTTGTAGAATAATATTATTTATAAATATCTGAATTCTAAGTCCAATAGAAGCATTACTGAGCAGATAAAAAATTTTAAGCCACCCAGAAGAAAAAAACACCACAAAAAACTGGGTCTTTCAACTGCCACTGCAGGTCTGTAACACAGATCCTTTTTGGTGATTAGAGGGAAGTCAGTGAGATACATTTCATACTGAGAGGGATCGGTTTTTGAGTGAATTCAGCCTTCTGATATTTGTGAATGGTTCTGCATATTTTCCAACTTTCTGATGTATATGGCATTATTCAATGAGTAAAGAATTAATCACTGTGGCTAAAGTTGACAGAATTAGGCCCTGATTGATTTGGCTGAAATCATAGGAGGAGTCAGTCAGCATCAGAGCAAAAGTAGTCTGTGATTCTCACCGTAGTTCTCATTGAAACGTCATGGTGCCAAATTGGCTGCCTCTCAAAAGAATTAAAAACTGTGACTTTCTCTTTAGTCATTTCTCCTTGTTTCCTGGTCTGTAGTACAATAGTACAATGAACTGCAGTCCATGAATGGAACCAAAATATGTACTGCATGACTCAAAATATAAACCTGTAATCCTGAAGCACAATAGATGCTGGGATTTATTTAAAATCCAAGGGATTGTTCACAGTCCTTTCACAGTTCTGAAAACATTCCAAAGTATTTTATATTTGAGTGTAATCTGCTGGAAAATCTTTTAGCCATTCAAATCTAGTGACTACTGAAATAGGCCTTGCTTACATTTTGCAATTATGACACTGTGAAAATAGTAGGACATCAAGCAAAACAACGTGGACTTTAGCTTGGACTAATCACCTATTCCTGTCCTAATTCTTGGAAGATTTGCAGCCTAAAGAAACTACCATCGTTGTCATATTGGTTAATTTATGAAACATTATTCTGCATTATAATGCTGTGCTTTCAAAGTCTGCAGTATACAGGTTCACAGATTATTAGTAAAATAGAAAACAAATTACTGCATTCTAGATTAAACATGGAGATAATGAATGTAATGTATGAAAAAATAAGGTAAAATAAAAGAAAAAAAACTTTTTGTTTCCCATAAGTGTTTTTCCATATTTATATCAGTATTTCCATTTCACCAAGTAGAATAAAAAAGGAACTCTCTTTTCCCCCCCTTCCCCAAGCATCCTCGACTGAACTTTGGCAATATGTAATAGCAATGACAGTTAATGTCACCACTGTTTCCTCCACCTCATGCACCTGGCCTGCTGGTGTTAGATCTCACTGACTGAGACTGAAACCATAAGATGGAAAGATAAGTCTTCAGATTCTGTATAAGGGAACTGCTGGCAAAATGACCCTTAGGACCAGCCAGACAAAATTTCTCCTTCTTGCCAGAGCAGTCTAATAACTTTTTTGATGTGTAGGCTTTAATGGATTATTGTTTTTTGTAAAATGTGTGATGAAGGATCAAAATTTGTTAAAAAAATATCTCACAGATTTTAAAATCTATATCTGATTTTGTTTTAATCTGTGTGTCTGCCTGTATTCTAAGATGAAAGGCTAATGATCTCAGTATTTCTCTGAACAAGTTTTTGCTGCATAATGTATTTATTGCATCCATATGGTCCTTCTATTTTGTAAATCCTTATAATTCCTCAGGCAAAGGTTGTGACTCAAGTATTTGAACATACTGAACTAGAGAGGTTTTCACAGTCACTGAATATGGAAGCTTGCACAAAATGCTGCCACTTTAAAGCATCCATTTAATCTGTACAATGTAGTTTAGCTTGTTAAAATGAATAATCTTCCAAGGACCTAGAGTTATGCTGGAAATTTTCATTTTCAAAGTTTAATCAGGCTTCCTGTTTCTATTCCTAGCAATTATAGCTTTAACATTTGGTTGTCAGAGTCTTAAGTGACTGTATAAAACCCACTAGTATTCAGATATTCAAGAAACTGCATTACATTTTCAGTAAATTTCTCCTTAAAAATTCAGGTAAAAAGAAAGAATTTTTAAATTAATCTGTGCATAAAACACATATATAATAGTTTTAAGTGTGGCAACAATATAGTTCAAGGTCTGATCCAGTGAGGCCAACTCAGACATATAAAAATTATAAAAGTTTAAGTTCAAGGGCAGTACAAAGCATTCTCAGAACACTACACTAATTTCACTTAATTCCTCTAGTTCTGTAAAGAGCGGCTATTTGAAAAAGTTAACTGAGTCTGTGTGATTTTAATGTGCTTCACTAAAAAGGTGAAGCAAAGAAATATAGCACTCAAATACATGAAAAGAGCTGAAATTGCTCTTTCTGCACTAAGCTCATTAAATTAACTTGCTTGAATGCTGGCTATTAGAATTATCAGACCAAAGCTTTAATAGGTCTAATGCATCTGTTTGGTGAGGTTCACACATCTCCCTACCCAAAGGTTATTGAGTAGGGCACAATGTATTTCTTTTTGGATAGCTGTGGTGCTGGCATGTACACTGTTGCTGTAGTGCAGAGAAAGTGCTGTGCTAGTGCAAAGTGTACTTAGAGCAAAGAAAGCAACTAAGGACAACCTGTTTAGAGGAAACCCTTGGAAAAATTCTGGTGGAGATATATTCCATGGTACCCACTATAAAAATCACTCCAAATCAGGGTCTCAAATTAAATTCAGTGAGTTTTTAAATGGATTTAATGGTTTAGATCTCATAAGTGTCACTTATGTGTCACATATGTAGCACTGTAGCACAGTCAATTCTGTGCTACACTCTCCTTCCACAGTTAAGCTGATTATTTCATTTTAGACCATGATAAGGAATCTGAATGAGCAGATGAACTTCTTAACAACTTCAGCAGGTGTTAAGATAATAAAAAAATTTAATGTCTTTATTCTAAAGCCCCAGTGATGCAGAAGACTCTCCTTCATCCTAGTAGATAATATTAATTTCTGTTTCTCTAGCTACAGAGCATGAGCTTTGCCATGCAATTTTAGAGTGAATGTAGTTAGCCAGCAGCCTTACAAATTCAGAAAACCTTTAACACAACCAAAGAAGTAGAGCAATGTTAGAGCTTAGTATGATCTAAAAAGGCAATTTCTACAGACTCACAGGTTTATTGAGTTTCAGCCTCCTGGGTGCCAAACAGGCAGAGGCAGAACTATGTGTCAGTGCTTTGTTCCAGGTTTGCAGGTTTGCAGGTTCTTTGGGCACCATATCTTTGCGTAATATCACCTTCACAGGCGTTCACTGTCTGCAAGGAGATGACCTTTTTCTGGGGTATTCGCCTTTACTTTTAACCTGTCAAATGGTTAGAATGCTATTAGAAATTATTAATCATTTTACTACTAAAAAGGAAATATAGCATTCAACCTATTCATAGCATGAAAGAATAAAAAAAAGGGTTATAGACCAAAAGGTCAGCAATAGCAGAAAGTGAAAGCATTATTAAACTTCTGCTTCATCTTTCTACTACTTTCAGTTTCATCAAGTTTATTTTCTGGGGAAGCATGATCAAGATAAGATGAAAAAGGGTTTAGTAGCAAACCAGTAAAAATGGCATGATCATAAATCCTAGTATGTATGTGTGTATGTATTTAATTATTTATTTATTCTCCTGCTAGCCACTGCCAAGAAACCTCAGAAGGGTCAATTTCCTTACTGACTGGGAAGGTGAATAAAACCAAAACCAAAAAGGTTCCAGACATTCCATTTGTGCTGACCTTTTTAAGGAACAATTACTTACCGTGTTTTAAGTACCAACTCTGAAGCTTAGGGACTAATTAGATGGCCCATATGTTCTGATTACAATAAACATTATGCACAACTTTTGCAAAGAACAAGGTCACTCTGATTAACTATGTGAAGCTTCATCCTGGAAGTCCATTGTCTAGAGAACTTATTGCTGCAAGCTAACAATTCTCTTTTCTTTTTCTTCAAAAATATCACTTGAAGAGCAATATAAATATTTCATGGAAAGGTACTTACTAAGTCATAAATTTTCAATCATAATTCAAGAACGTTTTAAAAGGAGAAATTTGTTCTGCATTGTCAGAGAATAACTACTTTAAAAAATAAAACCAAAGAAGTCTTTATAAATGCATTTATTTAATTTTCTTTGTCTTCAGAAGTTTTCTAAATGTTAGAAAGCAATTAAAATTGTAAAATAAGCAGACTAACTGCTCATTTCATTTATTTTATCTTTCCCTTTCCTCCTTTGAATACTTTTTTTCTTTAAATGGTAATTTCCAGATATTGCTGTATTTCATTTGTACTTTCTCTTTCTTTAATATTGTCACTGTAAATATCTCCTTAAAGTACTTCTCAAGTATCTGCCAAATGTCACTATTTCTCTGCACTGACAGAATGATGTTAATTAGCTTTCCTTTTTAAATGGTTTCAAAATGTAACTTCCTTAATTAAGAATATGATTTAGAGAAAGCAGAGACGATTACAGAGACAATGCTCCCATTTTATACTTTTGCTTTTCTAGACCAGGGTCTAAATGTTTCCTGAAAGAAATTACTGCAAACAGAACATTCTTCTGATACTTACATTTGTTATTAAAAATTGTTATTCCCCAATAATTCCTAGTGTGGAACTATTTCCTCAAAAGTAATATGTGGATCTTTTCTCTCTTAAAAACACATTAGGCAAAAAGCCATCAACCTCTACTAGCCTTTATTCAACTGAGGGTGGGCATTGATGTGTAGAAAGGGTGACATAAAAATATAGCAAAGATTGTATGTTTCTCTAAAGTTGCATATATTGATATGAGACAGATATAACTGGGAATTCAAATAATCATAAAATTTACATAATTAAAAAATTACCCAGGCCTTGCATCCATTTTTTCTGTAATAGCGTCCAAGATAATGCAAATCTGTCTCAAACTGAAGAGTATGTTGGAGACAGCCAAGCATGAAGATGTCATACACTGAATAGAAATACAAACATTTCAAATAGGGAGAACAAGACAGCTGCAGCAAGTGATCAGTCATTCAGGTAAAGAAGAGAATAACTGTGGTTTCAGTCTCTGTTTTCTTGGTTATTTCAGTATGGATGTGTCAGTGAATAATGCAAATAAACAAAATTAAATATGCTCAAGGACCCAGAATCATGGCTCACTTCTTTTCTTTTCAAAGCTTTAGCTAAATGCCACAGAATATATACGATATTACATGCTGATCTTTTTCTCATTCATTTGATATTTTTAGGGCTCTTTATCTTATTTTCAGAAAGCTGTATTTTGCTCACTGGATTTCTTTTTTTTCCCCCAAGTTCCTCTTCCCTTTGCACTGCTACATTGTTGGTTCTTTGGTTTTTTTTATAATTTTTTTCATATGTTAATAGGATTAAAATAATGAAAACTATGTGCTCATAAGACAAAGAGATATTTTTGTTAGATGTCCTATTGTAGGAAGGAAAGAAAATTTGTATAGATAAAGTCAGTTCAGTAGTCATAATGTGATGATGTAAGTGATTGTGATTTTATTTAGACAGATCTCTTGCTGAAGGTAGCTTTCAGACAATTATATTGGTACAAAAATGGGTAAAAAACTGATGAAGTTATTAAATTTTCAAAAATTACAAATTATCCTGTGAAGCTTCAGTGACTGCAAATTAGCCTTTGCTATAGCCCTCTGCTAACAATCTATAGATCATTTTATTATTCATGAATTTTAGTAATTTCAGGACACTACAGGTCATCTTATGCTCATTTATTTGCTAAACACCTTGTGTTGGTATGCCTGTGCTGAAAAATTGCTACTATTTACTTCCCACAAGACACACAAGCAACAAAGTGGTGGATTTGGCCCCAGACATCCACTATGCCAGGCAGCATATATATCTTGCTGTCAGGGAAATAAATGAGCCCTTAAATTGGCTGCAAAGCTTTAAGAACTGAAATTTATATGTCTAGTTATCAAACAGAAAGTTCAGAACACCTGCCAATATGAAACATAATTGTGACAAACTGTTACATTTTACCTTTAACTTTTTGGCATTAACACCACAACTTCATTATACGGATCTCATCCTCCCTACCCCTCCTTTCTCCCTTTGTCCAGATCAGTTCCCCTCCAGAAAAACACTCACTATATTTATCTATTTGCAAATGCTGAAGAACCATTGATACATTTGCTCATCTCTCATCTGAGGCAAAAACATCCAAAAACCAAACAAACCAACAAAAAACACAACCTACTAAAAAACACTACAATTTCCTATGAGAACAACAAAAATTGCTCACAGATTACTATAAAAGGCTAGTGGTATTTAGATATTTGACCTTTATAACCTGCTTGGAAGTCTTTCGATAGAATATCTACAAGCATGAAAAGCCTCTAGATTTTTTGTTTTGTTTTTCTTTACCTTAAAAAAATTCAAAATACCTCTTTTTTCTTTCATTGGCCAACTTCACTATTCTCCCTCTGTGTCCCAGCTTTGATGCAACCTTTTTTTTTTGCAACCAATCCAGCAATTGCTAAACCCTTAACTCTCTATCTAAATGTTCCATAAAGGGGAAAAAATATAACAATAAAATTCCACTTGTCTCTGAACTACCTTTAAACTGTGTACTATGTGCACTGCAAGTAACTAAATATTTTCTCTTTTGTGCATTCGCATGTCTGTTTCTCCAACCACTAACAGCCACATGAAAAAAGTACCATATTTAAAGAGAACATTTTTTCCTTGTTATCTATCAATGAAGAGAATATCTAGGCTAAAAATCAATTCTACATCAAACAAAAAATCAATATGGAGAGCTTAAAAATTCTTAAATGCCTTGACCAATTGAACTTTTCTATTCAATAAAGGGAATACAAACAGCCCTAGAAAGGTAATTAAATGCATGACACTATGTTCTTTATTATTTTGACCATTTAGCTTTTTCCAGCTCTTGTGCACTGTCTAATCAGGAAGGTTAGTGTGGATAAAGTAGTTCATTATGGTAATTTGTCACATTAGCCAGGTTTTAATGCAAAAAATGGTCAAAACACACCTGTTTCTCCTACTAGCATGACTATGTCAATGATCCGAAATGACTTGAAAACATGGAGATGGTGCACAGTCTTCAAAGAAAGAAAGACAACAAATAACTCAGTGAAAGGTAGACTTCATTTTCACTTTGTACAGCAAAATGCTGCATACTAAATCTCTAATTCCCACAGAGAAGTCCTTCACATTTATTCCCAGGATCATACATTTAGGACATGAAATGACCTTTTGTGTTGTTTCCATTCTTTGGCCAAGGAATATTACATGAAAGCATCATAAAGAAAGGCTAAGGGGAAGGTTACTTCCTTTTAGTTTCTTTCAGGTGCTATTTAGGCATATTAAGCTAGATGGTAATGGTTGAGTTGCTCAGATTAGCTCAGCTAAAGTTGTAGAGATGCTTTTTAAACAGAGTATTCAAACAGTTGTAATTCTAGAAAAGCCTATTTATCAGGTAAAATAATGGAGTCTATAGAAACAACTTTCAATTTTTTATCTTTATCAATTGATTTTTAAAAGAAAAATTTCACCAATTTTTGGTTCATATTTTATCATGAAGTCTTGTACAGAGCAATGTAGTTAAATTAGTAAGTGCTGTTCCGTTTTTAAACATAGATTCTATTGCAGTAGCAGCACAGACGGATGTTTTTACTTGACATTATCACAGTCTGAAATATGTTACATTCAAAGTGTGTTTTCATTCAACAGTTATTAAACTATTAATTTTACAAAATAATACAGAGCATTGTGAGTCTTGATGATAATGTCCAAATTAGACATGCAAAGAAGCAACAATAAGAGCATGTCTACCTAAATTCTACCTAGAAAGTCTGAATGCTTAAATTGCACCAAAAATCTCAACTAATTAGTCAGAAAAATTACACCTCAGTACCCCCTGAAATTCACATGTGACAATCACATCACAGTCATATAATAAAATCATATCCACATGTGATGGATTTCAGATGGTACTGGAGGGTAAGTAGATAAACACTATGTCTTCCTGTGATAAAGTTTGATGTGACTATAGTTGAAATGTTCATGTTCTTGGTCACATTTTTGAGTAGAAATAGCAGGCAGCAATCTATATCCTTCTGAAGTTTATTGTTATTCAGGTATTAATATCCAAAACAGGCAGTCTCAGAAGCATCTGAGAAGTTATGCACTGTGAAATTTTGGCTAATGTCTTCAGGATTCTTTCAACAGTGAATAAAGCCAGACGTGGTTTTATAATAAGCCAAGGAATAGGACACCTGAGTCCCAGACTTTTCCCATGTTGCGTAGGATAATCACAACTCCTAAATTCTAAGTCCCCTAAGTAGCTAAATGCTATGCAAAGTACTTTCACCCTGTCAAAGAGCACCATTAAAGTCCAAGACTGTGAGAGGACGTAAGCTTTCTTCTGGATAAGGCTTTTTCTTAGAATTTTTTACTCTATTCGTTGATTTAATTTGGTGCAATATAAAATAAAATGGTACAATTTTACTTATGGTTATGATGATTAATATAGGCAGGTTGTGTTTCACAGCTGAAGACCACAAACTACTTGTTACCATCCCTGGAGGTATTTAAAAGATGAACAGATATAGTTCCTAGGGATTTGATTTAGCTGTGGACTTGGAAGTACAAGGTCAATGCTTGGACTTAAGTATCTTAAGTTGATCTTAAGTAAGAGAGGTCTTCTATAATTCTATGATTAGATATATATGTGGTGAGATTACATAGCTAATTTTGTCAGAGGTGGTTTTAGTCTTACATCTGAAGAGATTCCACAGGATATGTAAGTCATCTTGACCCACAATATCTGTAAAACCAGTCTGAAGAGATCTGTGTAGTCTTGAAATAAAAAGAAATATTTTGAAAAATATTGTCTGCAACCAACAAAGAATCTCAGGCTTGTCTAATGAAAAACTAAGTAGAACCCTCTTCAACATCACACTGCTTACCATAAAACAAAACAAAAACAAAAACAAAAAAAAAATCCCAGCAAGAACTGCCTAGGCATTTTATTTTCTCCTAAAGTTTATCAGACCAACAGATGACTCAAAGTTTCTTAAAGCATTGTGATAAAAAAAATCACAAAAATCACATAATTACAGGTTTTCATAGTGTCACCGTGTGACATGATAGGTTTTGTGGGAATGTCTGGCACAGAAATTCCCACCTATCTCAATTATTCACTTTGTGTATTGAAGATTTTCAGTGGGGGAAGAAAGGAAAGGAAAATTTTGTCTGTAATTTTGGGATGAATTAAGGGTTTTTTTGAGTCACCAAATCACCATGATTGCAAGTGTGAATTAATAAACAGTTGCACAAATACACATTTGCCTATCTGTTGGATTGATTGCTACAAGGATAGTTGCATGTATCTTCATATGTTCAATGTAATTTATTCTTTTCATCATGTCTATGAGTTCAACTAACTACAATTTCTATGCAGCACAAAATTTTTGTACAATTACTTCAATTACTTATAAAAATTATTTTGTTTATTATTCTTCTTTTATCCCTGGTTACATATTACTCGGTTAGGTAAAAAAAAAAAAAAAAAAAAGAGTGGTTCTTACAAAATGTAGCCTCTTTTTGTCATGGTGAGAGTGATGTTAATGAAATGTCTGGTATTTCAGCACATCTAGTTAATTAGTGACATGAATAGTAGAGTTTTTTCATGTTTGTTTGTTTGTTTCATGCTCTGTTAACATAAAAAAGAAACTTCAGAAATGAATATTCCTGCTGTGTTATAGAAGTAAATTTGAACTATGAATACATTAATCCCCCAAGAAATAGCAGGGCCTCAATCTTTAAGTGAACTAGGCATTCTGCTGCTTAATATGAAAAAAAGCATTCAATCATATTTGCTTTGGTGGATGCATGGTACTGATGATGAAGAATTCTGAAAAAAAAAAATCCAACCAAATTTAGCTAAATATTATAAACAAATGCTATCTAATATATAGATCTTGGTAACTTACAGATGATTAATAATTGTGCGTACATAGCTTCACAAATAATCTCATAAAAGCTAAGGAAAGTATATGGTCCCACTATAATCAACTGTCAGTAAAACAAAATGGATGAATCTCATTAAGTATTTTAGCAATAGAAAATTATTATACATGGTTTTAATTATATCTATACTATCCATTCCATGACATAAGTTCAGAATTAATGTGAAGATTTTGCATAAATTTATGTATATAAATAGACTGGATTGCCTGCTAAACACAAAACCTAAGATGGAGACCGAGCATGGGCCCAAAGGTGTTGATCAGTGACACATAGTGTAGCTGGCGGCTGGTAAATAGAGGCATACCTGAGGTGTCAGTACCAGGTCTGATCCTTTTCAGCATGCCAGTGGCATCCTGGCCTGTATCAGCAATTGTGTGGCCAGCAGCACCAGGCAGTGACCATCCCTCTGTACTCAGCACTGGTGAGGCTGCATCTCAAGTCCTGTGTTGTTTCAGGCCTCTTACAAAAAGCAAGACTTTGAGGTGCTGGAGCATGCCCAGAGAAAGGCAATGAATTTGGTGGAGGGTCTGGAGCACAAGTCTGATGAGGATTTGGCAGAGGGAGCTGGGGTTGTATAGCTTAGAGAAAAGGAAGTTCAGGGAGGATGCTCGTGGTCTCTGCATCTGCCTGAAAGGAGGTGGCAGTGAGTGTCTTCTCCCTCATAACAAGAGATAGAACAAGAGGAAATGGTCTCAGGTTACACCTGTGAAGGTTGAAATTGGATATTATGAAAAATTTCTTGACCTAAATGGTGATCAGGCACTGGAACAGGCTATCTGCAGAAACGGTAGGATCACAGTCTCTGGAAGCGTTAAAAAAAACTTATGGATGTGGCATTTGGGAACATGGTTTAGTGGTGGACTTGGCAGTGTTAGGTTTATGGACTCCATTCCTTGATTGTAGGGATCTTCTCCAACCTTAATGATTCTATGACTTTATTATCTTCATTAATGATCTGAATCATGGGGCAGAGTGCACCCTCAGCAAGTTTTCTGATGACAAGAAACTGGGAGGAGTGGCTGATATGCAGGAAGTTGTGCTATCACTCAGAATGACCTCTACTGGCTGAAAAAATAGGCTGACAGGAATCTCATGAAACTCAACAACGGGAAGTGTAAAGTCCTGTACATGCAGAGGAATAACCCCTTGTATTGAAACAAACCAGGACCACCCAGCAGGAAAGCTGGTTGGCAGAAAAGGACCTGGGGGCCACACTGGACAACAAATTGAACAAGTCAGCAACGTGCCCTTGCTGCAAATAAAGTTAATGGCACTGCTTTAAGAGTATTCCTGCCAGCAGAACATGTGAGGTGATCCTTCTCCTTCCCTCAGTGCTGTTGAAGCTGCATTTGGGCATCATGTTCAGTTCTGGGCTTCTCAGTGCAAGAGAGACATGGACATCAACAATGAGGCCTCCAAGATGACTAAGGGACTAGAACATTCTTCTATGGGGAAAGATTAAAGAGCAGGGACTGCGCAGCCCAAAGAAGAGAAGGGTCAGGGGAGGTGTTCCTTCTGAGAAGAAGTTGCAATGAAGACAGAACCAGACTTTTCCATTGGTTCCCAGTGATACTCTCATACATGCTCTCATATTCTTCGTAAATTTTGTATCTCCTTTCCTGCAGCCTACTGGGTTCTTTCAGTTGGACATTTGGAGAATCATACCAGATGTAAATGTATGTACTGGATCTAAAGTTTAGTCATATTTCATAGTTTCAAATTATTTGACTTGAAGATTTTAAAGGTAAAATCTATTTTGTGTGCTAATTGATAGCACACAAAAAATCAATTGAGGCAGTTTTGAGAGAGTTTCCATTGTACAACTGCAAGTACTGGATGGAACACTCTAAAATTACTTTATTAGTAAGATTAGCAGATTTATGACAGTGTTGCATGAGAAAATTTGGCTCAGGCATTTTGCATCATTGAACTGAAAACCCAAACAGATAAACTTCACTAAAAGCTCCCAGGTAAATAACTGCATGTAGGGGAATAAATATTTATGCCCAATTTAATAACAGGAAATTAATGCCTACAGTTTTACCCACCAAATAAGGTCCTTAAAAATACTTGTATGCCTTCTTTCAGTGCTTTCAGCCTCTTCTCTGTCTTTGACCTAGTTAAAATTCCTCTTTAAAGAATCAATAACACGTCCACTTCATTCCATTTTCAATTTGTTCTGATGCTTGAGGAGCAATCAGAAACTTTTTATCTTTCTGATACACCAGCCACAGATCATACAGCAGAGAAACAATGTGTCAAAATGAACCCAGTCCAAGTGGTAGCTCATCTTGTTCATCTTTATCTTACGTATTTTGCTAATGCTCTGGAAGCTGTACTTCTTCAGTGGTATAGAAATCTATGCATTGATTTCAAGTTGCTGTCATAACATAAGGGAGTGGCACATCCCAAAGGATAGTGACTCTTTACCAGTAGAAGCAGACAGCATATGGCACTTCTGGCTTTTTTTTTTTCTAAGGTTGAAAAGGTGTCAAGTTCACAAGACTGAAAAGCTCACCATGGGGCCTGCTAGAAAACTTCCTGTGAAATATCCTTTTGTCATGGGCGGAAGGGTTCCTATCCCCTCCATCTATTCCAAAATTAATTTCTGCTAAAATTCCGTATTTGTTTTCCTCTCTTTGCTTTGTTTCACCCTAGTGTAATTTAAACAACACTTTAGGAGAGTGTTAAACAGTCTTTAAGCTCTGTAGAAGAACACTTCTGGTTTTAAGCTGCAGCAGTTGTTGTGCAAGTTTAGTATCTAAGCTGTATAATAATGGCAATGGATCTCACTGTAGGACAAAAGTGTAAAAATAGCGCAGATAGTGCAGATCAAAAATAAAAGTTGAATAGGTCTGGAGATCTGGATTTCTCAAGGTTGAAAATGTGTTCATGAAGTCAATTTTGTTTTCAGACTGAGTGTATTCCTAAAATCTTCTCAGCTAAAAGACAGTAGTAGTAGTAATAGTAGTAGTAGTAGCAGTAGTAGTAGTAGTAGTAGTAGTAGCAGTAGTAGTAATAAATAATAGTAATAATAACAATAACAATAATAACAATAACAACAACAGCAAAACAACAACACACCAACACCACCAATAATAATGATGATGATGATGATGATGATGATGATGATGATGATGATGATGATGATGACAATAATAATAATAATAATAATAATAATAATAATAATAATAATAATAATAATAATAATAATAATAATAGTGATAATAAATTTCTTGTTGGATAAAGAGGAACACCAGCAAACTGTTTATCAGAAGAGGATAAAATCTTTAAATAAAAGGTAAAATAAGGTGTCCTGTGAATAGAGAAACTTCTAACACTGAATTTCCTGTGAATATCTTTCCTTTAAATCCCAGATTCTAAATAATTATGCTGAGGTAGTGTGGCATCTGACTGCCTTTGGATTGCATGTAGCTGAATAATAGAAATGGATCTGTGAAGAGAAGTAGAGGTTTTTTTGGTTGGGTTTTTTCCCCCTTTTTATTAAGTTCATTTCATTTTAGTGTAATTTTCACATGGCTTTTACTATCCAAATTTTTGTTTCAACCAGGTATCTTAGATCCCTATTAGATTTTATAGACTTTCAGGAGATCTGAAATAGCAGAAGAAATATTGGGATGATATAAGGGAGCATAAACTGTAAACCATACCTAAACACTCTGCAAATGAGATTTGAAGACAGGGATTATATTCCTCATAAAGAAAATCTAAATGTACCCTTCTTGTATTCTCAAGCAGGGATGAATTTTTGATCTGTTACCTGTGGTATCTTTGCCTCTATATTCATGTACAATTTCAACTAAGGTTGAAATAAATAGAGTTGTGCTCGAAATTCATTGATAAGAAAAGAAGAAAGATACTTTATAAAGTCAGGACTATATGATTAGTATAAATGGAACCTTAACCAAGATATAAACACAGTCAGAATAACCACCTAGAAAGTAATTTCACCGGGATCAGGGTAATCTTTGCATTCTCTTTTACTCTCTCTATCCACAGCAAATTGGAGTACAGCCTGAATAAACAGCTCCTAGCAAAGTTTGGGTTAGATGCATGTATCACCAAAGGGTGTATGTGTTAGAAAAATGAGTGAGTATTCACATAAGCCACATAAGAAAAGGCAAAATTACCCAGCATATTTGCTGCAGTCCTTCACATCTTTGAAAAACTGAAATTAATAAGCCCATCTCTCTTTTTGCACTTATGTCAGGATTAACAATTTCTATAATTAAAAAGATTTTTAATTAAAAAGTTTATTATGTAAGTACTTAGAAAGATTCAACTACAATTTTTTGTTAAAGTTTAAATTATATTTTATTGCTATTTTTAAAGAACTAACTGTAACTAATGAACTTTGCTTCATAGAAGTTATTTGGCCTTATATTTAACCCACTTCTTTTCCTTTCTTGTGTTTACTGGCATTAAAAAAAAATAATTATCAAAAAAAGATGCAGAAAAAAAATTAANATTTTATTGCAAAACTTTTTGTTTGCTTAGCTCTTTTTCTCAGAATAAATAGTATTCAAAAAGAAATTAATAGATGGTCCTATATTTTAAATAATATTTAGATGAGCACAGCTTTCAATATGAAATGACAGATGCCCAAGGATTTTTCCTGTAGAAAAAAATTCAAGAAAAAAATAGCTGCTTTCTAGTATGTAACAACACATATCCCGGTCAGTTTTGGCTCTTGCAGCATATATGCTTCTTCTCCTAACACAAGTACATTAAAATCCCAATTTGGATACTTAAGGTAAGGAAAAACTTGTTTCCATGACTTTATAGAGCTGACTGAAAGGATGCTAGCTAAAGAGGATTATTTATTAACACTTCTCCCATTACTAGGACTGAGAATTCTGAAAAATAAATACGTTGAAAGCTTTCCAACTTGTAGATAGACAAATCATCACAAATATTTATAAGGATATTTTAATCATAACATTTATCAGAATTATGGCTGTTTAGACAATTTGATGGGAATCTGGCATCCTGGATTCTGGCTCAAGATAGAACAGAGATTTTTGAGAAGTGCAAACACATCCTGAATCTCTTGCATATCTTCATCATGGCTGGTGAAACTAAAATGCCTACTGAGATAGTCTGAATAATTATGTCAGAATTCTGTCTTAATTATGCAGATTACTTTTTTTCAAAAATGTAATGTTACTGTGTTTTACATGTTTAATTCTGAAATAATTGTTTTAAATATTTTTATTTTTCTTAATTCACTATGATAAAAAAGAGCCAGTTCTCCCACATAGTGCCTAATTATTAAAGTTGCAATTGTTCCCAAGCATCATACAGTAATATAGTCTTGCTGAAATAGATATCCTCCCATATATCCTTCTTTATTTTCCTTTTTATAATATGTTGTGACAACTCTTGTTATTTTCTACATTTTTCATTTCATGTGCTCTTTAAAGTTTTTTCTAGTATTCAAAAAACTGTGTAATGCATTCAACAATTTATAAATCCCAATTGGCCTTATATAATCTTTGTATTACCCCTTGTGGTAAATAGTATTGTCTCTTTATTTCTAGTAGTGTCCACGCTGTTCAGAAATTTGGTTTAGCTTCACACAATACTCCCAGAGAGTCTGCTTCTCACAGACCATTAGGTTATATATTAGGTAAATAAATAATAATAATACAAGGCGGGGGAAAATCCCTGACTCCTACTGCTGACTATAACAGATATAATGCATTTTACTCGCAAGATTAGAGGCATTTCTACATAGATGAGAAGAAGTGTTATCAATCCTTTGTCAGGCACTATCAGAGATGCACAAATGGCAGAAAATTAATTAGGTGCCTGCGGCATGCATTAGTACTCTACAGTGTGGGTGTTTCTTCAGTTTTTTTTTTCCTCAAGTATCCCTAAACTTATAAAAATTATTTTCTCAACAAAACAGGAAAGCGACAATGTTTTCCTTGTGTTAAATATATGTTAGTGTCTCTTTATATCTGGGAATTAAAATGTCAGATTTGCATTATGGTTCTAGGTCAAAAAATAATTGCTAGAATACTACAGCCACTATTCATAAGCTGCAGGGGGCTGGAACCAGGTGATCTGTAAGGTCCCTTCCAATCTAAGCCATTCTGTGATTTCATGATCTTATGCAAAGGTCACATATAACGATTTCAACATTTAATAATAGCATGCAGCATATTAACTCAATCTTTCCTGCCTGTTTAATATAAAAAACTCAGAAGCACCTCAGAAAAATAAACCTTTGTCTCTCTATTTTAATGACAACCCCTTAAAAACATTCTTCCTTTAACCTGTAAGAATAAAATGTGCTGACTAAGGAATGCATAAAGTGTAGGAAGAAATACATGATGACAGGCTCCTTTACACACTTACTTGCTGCATTCTCATCATTGCCTGTAGTTAAATACATGCACAAGATGCACAAGCCAGGTAGTTGAGAGACTTGTGAAAGGCTTTTAATTCTGTAAAACAGCAAGAACAATATGTGTGTATGTTATGAGGAAGAAGGAGTTTTATGAGTAATTGCTCTTCTTCATTGAGTGCTGAGTAATTGCTACAGAAACAATCTCACATGACTGACCTGGCTCACAGTCATCTTTCAGTGGAATTTTGTAATTGTTTTTAAATGTTCATATTTATGAATTCTGAAAGAGTACTGATAACTTGATTTTTTTTTTTTAAGAGAAGGATTACCTTAAAAAAATATTTCTGAAGAGTGAGTGTTCAGTCTAAAAGTGTTCAGGCAATTGTTGCAAAGTTCTTCAGCAGCAAAAAATGTTCACATGCTTATAATCTTTTGTATCTGAGATTGTCCAGCTAGAAATAGCCAATGTATGAGCCTGCTGAAAGTGAAGTATTTCCACCAGTCACGGAAACGTTGTCTGCTCATCTGCTTTGGACAGCTAAGTCCCATTCTGTTTTCTGCTAACAGAGGCTACAAAAAAATTAATGCAGTCAGACTAAAGGTGTTTTCATAACTGAACTGTATCTTTTATATAGTCAGAAGTTTTTTCCACCTAAGCTGCACTGTGATCAAAAACCTTAAAAGAAATATAGATAATTTAGACAATTACTTTTAGATGTGCCTTCCATAAAGGTTACATCCTGTCTCCAGCACCACAGTAGGATACAATTTTGTTGCTGTTTTGCAGAAAAAAAATGCCCTCATGACAGAGGTGTGAGCAATTTTATAATAAATAAAAAAATAAAAACCAAAATCTTTTAAGTGGGCTAAGCCTTTAAACTGGGTATGCTCAGGTATTTACTTAGTAGAACACTTCACACAATGCTATGAAGTAGCAAGCATGAACTGAGTTAGAGACATGAAACTTTAGAAAATTTCATATTAAGATATTTTTATTTGCAAACTTCATTCCATGGCAGCCTTTCCAAATTTCTCTCGTTTTATTTTTCTCTTGCTCATCATAACAGTGAATATAAAAAGTAGTAGTAGTTGAGGTTGTTTGCATCAGAAAGAAAAAGCATTGAAAACAGAACAAAGCAATTCAGCATCAAAGTTCAGTGTTACAGGCTGCATCATCAGAGCTGCAAAGTAATTTTGTACAACCTGCTGAGTATGCCCTATTTTGTGAGGCACCAAATATTACCTTGGAAATAAAGTCCAATCCCTCTGGCAACTTCTAACTGCTTTCAGTCTTGATTGTTACAGTTGGCTGTACAGAGGTTCCATGACATTCAACAAAACCTATTTGTTTGTCCCTCACCTGGGACTCCCATCTGTGGGCCCAGGACTGACATTCAAACTCCTCAGGCTCATGCTCCTAGACCTCATATTGTAGGTGAGTGTTTATGCAGTCCCGTTGAGCAGAAAAAGCATTTTCTGAAGTTGGCCTATGTATGTGTGTGTGAGCATATGTGCGTGGATAACTAATTAGGAAGTGAGAATTGCCTCTTTTCAGCAACATGTGCATTATACAGTTTGCTTTTATCTTTCCTCACAAAAAATTACCAAGCAAAGGTAAAATGTATGCAAATGTTCTTCACGATATTGCTTATTGACTTCGCATTAATTACTTTTTTTTTGTTGTATTGTAGTATTGTAGTATTGTAGTGTTGTTTTGTTGTATTGTAGTATTTGTATTTTTGTTGTATTGTACTCTTCCAACAAATAAATAAGTATAGCTCTTAATAAAAGCAAAAGTTGGTCTGCTTTATTAAGCATTAATAAATGGTGGTTGCTTTATTAAGATGCCGTGGACTGTAGGTCTTTTCCTTTTGTCAGAAGATAATCTAAGTATTGAATTACTATCTCTTCATATCTGTAAAAGCATGAAAACTTTACCTAAATATTAGAGTAGAACGAAATTAATAGATTTCATAGGCTTTAAAACCAGGAAGGAGCCAAGAAATAAGACAGTTAGGAGAAATAAATTTGTTTGTCTAGGCTGGTACATGAGAGATTACACAGATTTGTGGCATGAATCCTTGAGAAATCATACCATAAACAATTATATGATTAATGACTTGCATCTGAGGACAAAATTAATGAATATTCCTTATTGCTCACAGGTTTCATTCACTATGAATAGTAATCAGACATAGATATCTAGTTGTTTGTGCCATTTTCAATATCGGTGCTCAAAGATTTTAGATAACATCTGAAATATTGAATACGGGAGAGGGGGTTGGTTTGTAAGCAGGATTTTTATTCAATTCAACATTTCCCTGCTCCTATAGGATCATAGAATAATAGAATACTTTGATTTTAAAGGGAGCTCCAAAACATCTACTCCAGCCACCCTGCTGTGGGCAGGGACATCTTGCTCTAGCTGCAGTTGCTCAAAGCACCCTCCAACTTGTCTTTCAACAGTTCCTCATGGGGGGCTCACAACTTCTCTGGGCAACCTGTTCCATTTTCTTACCAACCAGAGTATAAATAATTATTTCCTTAAATCAAATCTATCCCAGCTGAAACCAGGACACACCTTCTTCCAGTTCAAAATTGTTTCCCTTGTCCTATGACTGCATAAAGTCTCTCTGCATAAAGACTGGTAAAAGGTCTCTTCCCACTGTTTTTACAAGCCCACTTTAATTATTGAAAGGCTGTGATAAGGCAGAGCCTTCTCTTCCTCAGGCTGAAGAGACCCAACTTTCTTAGCCATTTTCTTATATGAGAGGTGTTCAATTCCTCTGTCTGTCTCCACTTCTCCCCTGGACCTGCTCCAACATGTCCATGTCTTTCTGCTGGGGACTCCAAGAACTCAACACTGTATTTAAGGTAGGGTGTCATGGGAACAGAGAGGTAAAATAATTTCCTTTGACCTTCTGCCCATATGTATTTTCATGCAGCTCAGGATAAAATTGGTTTTCTTAGCTGCAAGCTCATTGCTGGCACATACTCTGTTTTTCATCCACCAGTTCTTATCAGCAAGCCTGCTTCCAATCCATACATGCCCCAGTCTCTAGTGATATTTGGGGGTTGCCATGATCCAGGTGCATGATCTTGCCCTTGGCCTTGTTGAGCTTCATGAGGTTCACAAGGGTGCACTCCTGCGGCCCATGAAGATCCCTCTGGACTGTGTCTCATCCCTTAAGCGTATGAATTGCAGCACTCAGCTTCATGTCATCTGCTTGGGACAGGTAACATTTAGCCAGATGACAAAATTATAGTGGCAATTTCTTGTGACCATACTTAACTAACTTTATTTAAAACTGCCTGCCCTGAAACAACTTTTTTTTTCTTTCTGAATACTACAAATACCTCATAAAAATGATCAGTAATTTTCTCCTCCATTTTAAATGCTATAACTAGAGAATTTTTCTGCCTTTTTTTTCAAAGTAATAATGAGAAAAAGTGAAGAGCACTTTACCGATATAAAGGCAGGAGGAAATGTCTGAGCTAATACTTCTCATCAGTTAACACAATAATAATCCAAATTAGCTAGTTAAAAACATGAGGAAAGGAGATTGGAGACTATTTGCTCCCATCCTCATAGACACATAGTAACTATGATAAAACCAAGAGTAATTAGTTTCTAAAGATATTGTTAAAAAAAACCCAAAAACAGATATATTAGATACTGGACCATGTCTTCCTCACAATAATTCAGTACTTCAGTGGCTATAAGGAACAATTATGAAACTGTACTTATTCTCAGGAATATGTTACATTGGACAAGCAAAAAGAAAAAAAATTAATTTACAGACACAACTCATAGATTTTTGTGAAATCTAAGCAGCAATGAGAAAGACAGCCCCAGTTAATAGGAAGAAAAACTCTTAGTTGCAGAAATTTGGGCACAGTGCATGAAACTTAAAGGACTGCAAATTATCTGAGAATGGTCAACTGACACTGCTAAACTGGAACTGGATCTAATGTTGATACAATTAATATGATGGCATATAATTAGAAATTAATCTCACTCAATTTTTTTGAAATTTTAAGTCTCTTGCACGTTAATATCATTTCTGAATGGTCATCAAAACCAAAAGATATTTTATTTTGCATACTTGTCAGCTATACACTGTTCTTCTGACTTCAATGGAATCGATTTGGATCTCCTGTGTATTCATGGAGTTTTGTTCTTATTGTCAATTTTTTTTTTCTTTTTGAGTGCAAGACACTCTTCATTTTCCACATGCCTACTGAAACTGCGAAAGCCAGCCTCATCACCAGTAATTCCATTGAATCTAATGGATACAGCATATCCATTGAATACCATGTTAGCATCTTTTTGAGTACATGCAGCTGGGTGACTACTAACCTCTTTTATTAGGATTTTTCACTGTAGATCTTTTAAGCATAGAAAGAATATGAAATGTTTTTCTGAGCTCTGTCACAGAAATGAAGATATTTAATTCAGACTTGCATTAACTTGCTCAGTACATACCATCATATGGAATTTATTGCATCATATAATATTTTCTATAGAAGTTTAAGAAGAGTGCTTTATCTCAGAATCAAGTAACTACAGAAAACATATCACAGAAACTCCCCATTTTTTTCTGATTATTCCCCTAAAGTCTTGATTTTAAGCATCTTTCAGTCTTCAAATAAAATCAGTCAAAAATCTTCATAGATGAGTATGGCAAAATAATTTAAATATTGAAGAAAAACCCAAAACCATAAAAACCCCCAAACAAATAAAAAACCCACATAAAAGCTCCCAAACAAAGTAAAAATCCCCAACAAACCAACCCTTCTCAAATAACCAAGAATACTGAAGTGAGATGCATGTTATGGATAGAAAACAGGACAAGTAAAACCTGTAGCTTCTTTAGTATAAGATTTAATTGGCTAAGTAATAACTAACCTGATTAGGTAATTTCTAACCTGATTAGGTAATTGATTTCCTCAAAGAATCAATTTCATTTTTATTTTCAGTAATAAATAACAAATGTTTAAACCTTTTGGCTATACTGGACTATTTTCTTAAATTAGCATCTTGAAGGAAAACTAAGAAATATATCCTAAAACCTTCACAGGACAAAGCCTGGACAATCGCATAAAAAGAAAAAATAAAAGGAAAAAAATTGTCAAAATGGCAGTGTAATGATTCTTCATATAGAAATTGGCCTGTAAATCAACTAGAATTGTTTTACTGGTGAGGAGTGGGATAAGTTTTTTGCTATTTCATGCAAACAAATATATAATTTCAGGAAATGGCAAAAAGTTCTAATGGCTTGCCTAGACACTTTAGTAATGCTCAGTGTGGACTTAAGTTATTCAATGCCTGTGTGCAAATATATGCAAGACAATTCTATAGCATCCTGGAGTTCAGTGATAATCAAAGTAAGGAAAAATTGATGATGTGTTGATGTGTTTTGGGAAACCAAGCCTTAATTTAAGTTTAGAGGTTGTTTTGATTATTTTTCTTCATACTTATGCACTAACAGTTTTTTGGGGGGTCTTTTAGTGTTTTGGTTTGTTTTATGGGGTTATGATTTTCTCAGTGATGCAATGCACTCTGACATCAAGACAACAGCAAATACCCAGAACATAATGACTTTGAATTAAAATTAAAATTTAAAATTAAAAGTAAAAAGATAAAAGGTAGGTTAATTTTAATGGGTCCAAGCTTTATGCTCAGAATTTTCTGACATTATTGATGTAGCTGGTTCTCCTTGAATTCATCCATAGGTGCACCACAATGCTCAGTTTAAAACAAGCCCAAAAACTAACATAGCATTTTTGAGAATATTTGGAAGAACAAGACAAGAAACATATTGCAAAAATATGTGGTGTCTGGAAGGTAAGCTAATTAATATAATTTTTTTAAATACTAAGGAGCATTAACCAAAAAACCCCAACCACCCACATAAACCCTCAAAATATATGATGGCAAAGTAGACTGAAAACTCTGCATGATACATTGCAAGGGATAAATCAATTGTATTTCAAAGGTATAGAGACTTAGAAAGCTATGCTATAAACTAAAATAAATTAAGGATATTCTGATAAATCAAGCAGCAAGTAAAACAAAAGGAATTTAAGTACTGAAAAAACAATCTTTTGTACTGACACTGAGGTTTACCTAAAAATACAAATCTCAAAGTAATATGACAACTTGAAAGCATTTTTATATTTTGAAGCAATACAGAAGTAAAAAAAAAATGTATATAAATATTGATTATGTGTTATACAGATATTTGTAACTATTTCTTGGACACTGATAGTTGATTCAGAACTCAGTTGCACAGCACGGGTATCAAAGATAAAGAAGTTTTAATAGTTAAGGCCTTGTTTTTCCCAGAAAAAAAATATCCAGAAAGTCAAGTCAGTGTTAAAAGTAATTGGAACTTGTGATACAGATTGCAGCAGGCAGACCATTTTTAATAACTAGTTAAATTTCATTCTTTCATTAATTGGGATAATGTCAAACCTGAATCAACAGAAAGGAAGTTAATTCCTCCTGAATTTTGATAGAGCTTCCTGGAAGCTCCTTGAAGACAGATTCTGAAACCCTACACCAAGAATAGGAGACAACAGCATTTCACTTAGAGACTCATTTGATACTGTGTGTAGTCTGGACTGATTCTGAGTTCAAGCATACCGTGATGGGACCTAGCTAGGTACAAGCCCTCATCTTCTACTTCCCTTGTTTGCTAGAAAAAGTGAATCTAAATAGTTGGTTTTTAAAGATGATGTGAATTTCTGCAGAGCCAAACAATCTCAGCAGTGAGCCCTGCAGGATCCCATCTAAATAAGAAATATCCCAGAAGGTAATTGAAGAAGCAGCCTATAAAAAGACTGCATTAGTACCAGAAAGTCAACAAGGGAATATCTTAATTAATGCATAATTTTCTTGTCTACTTATTCAGTATGGAAAAAGTTGGAATTTCAGGGTAGTACAAAAGAACTTCCTTATTAGAAGCAACGCATAATCCATCAATTCTGGCTTTGTTGCAGTATACAGAATAACCTTTTAGTATTTATTCAATAAATTTCCATTTCTTTAGGTGACACCATGAGAGAGAAGTCAGTAGATCTTCACAGAGGTTTAACTGTGTATCTACCTATGCCATTCAAATCTAACCAACTGCCTTCCCCTCAAAATGTAACATAAATAAAACTTCACCAAAGCCTTTCCACATGACCATCAGCGAAATTTTTACTCTTTGACAAAATTAGCTGAAAAAAGGAAAATGCCACAGTGTATCAAAGAATAAAATGTTCAAATTTCTTAGAGGTACATTTTTATTGGTGTTATTTTATAATCAACACTTAGGTAGATGTATTTATTTAAACAATTATATTTTATAGTTACAAATTTAATTAAGCAGTATTACTTGCACAGCAGTTCATTTACATAATGTAATTTATTTTATACCAGTCCAAATTCCCTTGGTATAAAGCAAACCATAGAATTCTTATTTTCATTATGGTATTTTTGATCAGTTAATCAAGGCAACTTTCTAGTTACAAGAAAGCAAGAAAACAACCATGCAAAACTAATTTTCAGCTGCATTTTTTTTTTTTTTAAGTGCAAAAGATTCAATCGGATTAGCATTTTCTACAATAGCAGTAATAGTTATATGTGCTGGCATGTTCTTTGACAGTATTAACCTCCATTCAAAGTGTTCTATGTAATATATGCCTCTCATTAAAAGCAGCAGTGAATCCTTTCAAAATCAACTCATTTAGAAAAACATGTGAATTTGATGCCCATCTCCTCTGTATAAACATAGCTGAATATTTCTGAGAATCACAGAATTACAGAAGGGTTGAGGTTGGAAGGCACCTCCGGAGATCATCTTGTTTGACATCCAGGCTCAAATGAGGTCACCTAGAGCTGTTTTCCAAGGATCATGCACCGGCAATTTTTGAGTATCTCCAAGGATGAAAATTCCACAATACCCATGAGCAGCTTGCTTCACTTCTCAGTCATCTCCACAGTACAAAAAGCATTTCCTGCATTTTAGGCAGAGCCTCCTGTTTTTCAGTTTGTACCTATTACCTCTTATCCTGTCACTGGGCACCACTGAAAAGAGTCTGGCTCTGTCCTCTTTATGCTCTCCCACCAGATATTTACTTACTAGCATATCATCCCTTTAGGGCTGCTTTTCTCTAGGATAAGCAGTCCCACTTTTTGCAGGCTTTCCCCATATCTAAGATGCTCCACTTCCTTATTCATCTCTGTGGCCTATTGCTAGGCTCTTTCCAGTAGATTCATATCTCTCCTGTTATTCAGAATAAATAAAATATTTTATAAAAGGAAGATATATTCTCATAGGCTTAAGTAAAGTCTAAACGAGATGATAGATAAAGGCTGACTTTCAGCGTACTTCAGGATAGAGGTTAGATTCCTCTCCCAAATCTATAAACAGAGTCTGAATCTGTCTTGGAGAAGACATAAAAAATCTTTACATCCAGTGAAGGCAAGAAGCACAAATATAGTGAAGGCTGGGTGTAGACAAATATCTTAATTTTAAACTATGATTATTCAAGATTTTTGGAGGGACATTAAAATGGGAAGTGGAGTCTTTTTGCAGTTCTTCCCCTTGCTCTCATACTATTGTTTTTATGAAGGTGCTCAAGTCAAGCTAATATACTTTGCCCCTGCAAAGGAAAGATCTCCACCTCTCTATTTCTTCCTAACCTTCTGCATTCATGGGAAATTTGCTCCCCTCCTTCCTTTTTGGTGAACTAACATTTGGTTAATGATGTCACAAGTTCATTCAGCTCACTGGACTGTCAGAAAACCTTTTTCTGTTTAACTTCTTGGATTAACTTTCTGCCAAACTAGTAAATTGGAACGATGTAGTGTGTGGTCAGGCTAGGAGAAGACAGACAGGAACTGAGTAGGAGCTTTGGGGAAGAGCAAGATAACCCTTTTTTGCAGAGCATAGAGTCACTGTCAGCTCGTCCCATCTCCTCCAAATTCTTTTTGGGCCCCAGTACCTGATCACCTCTTTACAGAAGATGACCATCTTTCAAATCTTTCCCATCAGTGGGGTCTGTGGACCTTCTTTCCTTAACTTCCCTCTTACACAGGTAATTCATCTGGAGCTCACTGTTTTCTTGATCATTATTTTCAATGCCATATATCCTGTTGACAGTAGACTACTGAGTTAGAAAGTGACTACTTTATTCTGGATAATTTGTCAGTCTCCAGCCAACAGATATGTCATCATCAAAGGTGGAGCTTATCAAGACAGCTATAATCAAAAGTATTTATGAAAAATGAAGAACTCAACTTACTTGGGCTAAATTTCTACCTAATATTAGATAAAGAATACTATTATCTTTAAAATAAAGGATATTAAACCAGTTGCCCTTTATGACAAGAAATTGAGACATTTTCTTCTCTTGATATTGTTAGATCCCCTTTAGTGACTCTATGGTAATGTCATACACAGCCCATTTATTCCTCCTGTTTACCTTTAAGCCAGTCCTTTGAGTCTTAGTGCTTTCAACCTTGTATCTATAGTGGATAAATGCAATAAATAATCACAAATATCTCTGTTACTATTTAATATTATAGTCTTGAACTTATTGGATATCCAGAAAGGTGACCATAAGGTAAAAATTGTTCTATTTGCTCTGCTTATTACATTGAGAAGAATCTTCCTGGAACAGAGAAATACCCTGAAAATAAAAAAAAAGCTGTATTAAAATTATAGAGAACTGACTAAAAGTTGCTTGTGAAGGCTTTAAAAAAAATTAAGGATAAGAAGTCATCCCTGGCAGTCTCAAATATCAATATTGTGCTCCACAAAGCCACAGAATGTTTTCTTATCCTATCCCATGTAAGGACATCACCAAGTGAAAGGAAGGTTCCGACATAACAGGTTACAACAGCTTTTCTCTCATTTATTTCCTGTCTCAAAAGTTACCCAGTCGCTCCTTTCTCTCAACTTAGTCTTCTAATAGTGATATACAGACAAAAATATTCACACTGGCATGTGCACAATGAACCATTATGAAGAAAGTGGTAGATAAACTAACATTTCACTTGCTCAGACTCCTGTGTTTTAACACAAAACAATATATCACTCTTTAGTATTTACCCACAGCATTTTTTCCTGTGATATTAATTTTTCTGTTTACTTTTTTTTCCCCAGAATAATTGTATTCCAACTACCATGGATTAAGAGCTCCCACTAGTGTCAGTTCCTGAATCTCAAAACTTTTTTATTCTTTTTTTGTAATTGAATATGAAAAAGTCTTGTACTAGTATAGAAAACATTGAAAGGAACAAAGGCAAAAAGATTGTCTTCATTAGAGTTGGACCAAAATTTAGTTTTAAATTAAAGCCACTGCTCTCCTCTTTTGCACCAAATGTAAACCTATGCAAAAGCATGCTTATGAATAATTAAGTCTGTGAATCTCTTCTCTGCCTAATAATACTTTAACACATTTTTGGATCTGAAGATAAAATAATTTGTGATTTGTGTCTGATACTTTGCATCAACTCATATCCAAATCATCAAATCTGGATGATTTCAGACATATAACAAAAATATCTCAGAATAACTTAAATGAGGTATTTCATATGTACATTATTTGCTATAATGAGGAAAGCAAAGAAATCAGTCAAACAATTCTTTTTATTGTTTTTTCCATTCCGTTAACAAGAAATGAAACACATTGGTTCATACAATACACTACTGCAATTCAAAAAACATTATTTAGTAATTATGCTGCAAAAATGTAATATTTATATAAATTGTGATGTATGAAGTTAGCCTCTAAAGGAATGAGGAAGAATGATATAGAAGGGATTCAAAGTCATATGATCATTCCACAGCAAACCAAAAAACCCCAAAAAAAACAACAAAAAAAACCCCTTTATTTTTAAATAAAGGAAATATTTTCTATTGAGTGTGCTTGCCTGTACACATCACTAGATATTACAATTTCAATTCTCTCAATTGCTGATTTAAAATAGAAGAAAATTTCTTCCATGCAGAATGATATATGTATGCCACTCTCAATTATAATAACTGGAGCGGTACCAGAATATTTGAGTCAGGAATTGACCCTACACTGTAGAATTTAGTTGACCTGGTTATGCACATGAGGAAAAAGTACTTGTAGAAGAGAAAATCACTTTTGTGGATACAGGACTGGGCATGATTCACTTAACTATTTAAAAATGGAACACTATATCCTTCAAGACAAGGATTGTAGAATTGTTACAAGAAAAAAAAAAAAAAAGCAAATCCTCAATATTTCTGACACTGCTAAGATGTAGCAGGTAAGACAGTGGGAATGCCCCTGATAAATGAATGCCGTTATTCTCCAGAAAACAGCACCTCTGACTCACGGACAGCAAATATTTCATAATAATTTAACAAATGTCTGGGAAGGATCAGACAATGCACCTCTTCAGATTTTTTTTTATTTTTAAAATAATCCAGTCCCTAGAATGAACCAGATTATTTGTATATAGACAGGAATAGTTAACTGGAAACTGTGCATTTGTTACTTAAAGGGACTTTTATCCTTTATGGAATTTGCTTAGACCTCATGAATCCATGTCATTGTCAAATGTCTAATTTGTCTCAAAATTTTTCCTCAGATATTTGTTCATTTGGTCTTTATCATAGCTATTGTCAACAAGATATCATGAGGGGATGCACCCTCCGACGTACTTTCAAGAGGAGCAGGAAGAATCTTTAGTAAAATTTGTGAAGCTTATCAGATAATGCTTTAGACAGGTTAAACAAAAAACATTATTTTGAAAGAAAAAATAAAAATTACTGCATCTCAGGCTTTTAAAATAACTAAGTCTCTCCTTTTCACAGAATACCATGTAAATTTGATAAAATCTAGAGCATCAGGAAGCCTGGGGTACTCTGCTTCAAAATGCCAAATGATATTGGGCCTTCCAGCACAAGGTCTTGATGCCTTAAGTTTTAGCTTTCATATTTTTCAGATTCTGTACCGCCTTAGTGTGTAAATCTGAACTTCACATAAAGTATTAGTGAGTTCTCTTCAAAGTTTAGTTAGACAAAACAATCCTTTTCCAGCCTGAGAACCAAGGACACCATTTCAGCTTCAGGCCCGAAATGTATAAACAGCGAACTGAGGAGAGAAACCTGGTAGGATGGGACTTCATAACCTGAAGCTGTAATTGGACAATTAACCCCAATATGTAAATGGACCAAAATTTATAAAAGTGTAAAAACTCGTGGCACGCCCTTCATTTTGCATCCATCTTGGGTCCATTTTGGGTGGAGCCATGGCCAGGCTCTTATACTGCCCGAGGTTATCCTTTACAGAATTTTAAACAAATATCAATTTTATTCCTTTAACAGTGTTAGCCTCCGTTCCAGACAGCCTCTTACCGGCATCAATCTTTATCTGGAAGTGGTTACTTTCAGAGATACATTATTTCTTGTATAGATGGTGATTTAAATTGTAGTCAAACAGAAAATATGTGTATATTTAAACATACATCTGAGACATTCTGTTAATATCTGCAGTATAGTATTAGTTGCCTTATCAAAAACAGACTACTCAGAAAAAAAAAAAATTCTAAATTGTCACCCAGGATAAATTGCAATGATCATTTTTGAAAAAATTGGGTATAATTTATTCCTTTCTGGTTTCTAATAATTTTTTATCCTAGAGATTTATGTTATCATTTTAAATAAAAATTAATCTATTGACTATTATTTGAATTGTCAGATTATTGCAGAAATGCTTGATGAAATGAATATCAATATTTTAAAAATACCAAGGCTAATTTTCCCTCCAGGGATAATGGATTAATGCTGACAAATAGACTGTGTACAAACACGGCTATGCGTTAAGGGAACTATTCCTCAATTAAACATTTTAATTAGCTTGTTATCAGAATATTTTTTTAAGATTTAATTTTTATATTTTATCATTCTGGACCATAAAATATTTATTACTGTATTAGATAGAGTTAGGTCAAGTTGTCACAACCTTTGGTAAATGTGAATGTGGGGAGTCAAAAACCCTCATTAAAAAAAATAAATATTCAATTAGAGGAGACAGCTTTCTAAGAATACCCGGTTGAAATATGTAATGATAAAGACTGTTATTTGAGGCTCTTCTTTGCCACATGCTTACCTTTAAAGAGCTATTGTTCTGGCCAAGCTTTTTAGTCACTGAAAAGTCATTGAAAAAACCTTGAGCATAACACTTATATATTTCAAACTAAATATAAGTATGTACACCAAAGCTAGTTTCCTTGAATACTTCATTAATTTTTTTTTTTAATAATTGTATTTAAAATTATATTTAGTGTATTTTAATGTGGACATTTACATCCCAAAAATAGTAATTTTGCTGTGAAAGTAAAAGGAGAAAAAGGCAATTAGTTCTTGTGTGACTAAAGAATCTACATCTTCAACTGGTCAGACAAATTCCATCCAAAGACATACCCTATATCGTTTGAAAGGACTTAAGCAATTGAGTTGCAAATAAGCTTTTCTGAAATCCCCACTAAGTTTTTATATCACTTGAATTCATGCTAGCAAATTTTAGATACTTGAAAAAGTAACTCACCTAGGAAGCTCGTCAGTCTTAGGTGTTTTTTATGTTCAGTGTAGACATCTCAAGATGTTTCTACAGTTTTTTATTTTGTACTGTAGGAAGAACACAAAATGAAAATATGCATAATTTTTACATCTCATTTAAATTCCTTCACTCAATTGCATTGAATAAAGATACACATTTACTTAGAATTCGATTAAAAGGCAGGGAATAAGATCGATTTCACCTCGGAAATAGATTGTAGATAGATGGACATCTGCCCCTGAAGCTGAGCTAAATGTGTCTATTCTTTTTGTAACTAGACAGCAATAGTTTTCAGCAGAGTACAATTCTACTCTGCTTCAAGGTAGACAGAATGACGTGCAAAATTAATCTATTTTTGTCCATGGTTACATTATCTTAACATATAAAGACCCTGAACTATGAATAACAAGAATAATCTCATCTGTCTTGGGCAACAGTAACAAAAAAAAACAAAAAAAAAAAAAAACAAAAAAAAAATCAAGCAACCACAAATTTAGGAGAACCTTTTTATGTATAGAATTAAGAAAGTTTTCAGTAAGGCCATTGGAAAGACAACATGTGTATCCCCCTGCTTTGGAAAGCTAAGACCCTTGTGCCCAACCATTATGAGAACTTTCCACTGCGCACCCTGCTGGTTTGGAGGGCAATCTGGCTGACTTTTTCAGGGTCACAAGCCAACAACTCAAGACAGACTCCTTCCCAGGTCTTCACACTTTTATTTGAGTATGTTACCTGCTGCCAGTGACTGCCAGTGTCCTTGAAGGACTAACACTAACAGTCTACAGAATAAAACTCCTTATACACAATGTTAATAAAATTGTGACAGCTTAAGGTTCAAGGATTACTGGTGATAGTACAGGACTGCAAAAATGTATTCAAAGCAATACACTGACAAGCTTCTGTCACCAATCAAAGCCAGCTTGAGATAATCAATCTGTGCATGTTGAGTACAGATCTTACTCAATAGAACTTTTTATGCAGAAGACAGCTTCGTTTATTGACTGATCCCCAAAGTTATGATGGAGTCTTCCCTAACTTCTCCCCATTCCTAACTTTATACTATTTATGTATTTTTAGAGCTTCAGTGACTATGTTCATACCTACCTTTTTTACTGATTGCTGCAAAATTCTCTTGTTTCGCTCTTGAATGTACAGTCAATAAAATATAGACACTTCCTCAGTGAAGAGTGGTCATACCTTGGGGGTGTGTAACTTTGGGATGGAGACGTGTGTTAGTTAAAATTAAGTTATAATGAGTTCATCTGAAGAGAGTGTTTTTGCCATAGTTGCTGGTTCAGCAGCAAGACATCTCTCTCCCTCAGCTGAAGTCTGCCACTAGTTTTATCAGCTGAAAAATACCATCAAGCTCCCCTTCCTTCAAGGATTCCACTAGAGTCTGGACTCCACTCCATCCTCCATTTCCTCCCCTTAGCATAATGCTTATGGATGTAGATGGGGCGCATGGGGAATCACTGTGGCACAAGTTTCAGGTATGCCAACCACATTCTATCCAGGGAGTAGCAACTGCATTTCATTCTATAATTTCCATGCTGTTATAACTTCTGTTAAGATGACAATATAACTTCCCAATTTCCTCTAATTTCACCCCCCACCCATCTTTACACATGCACTCATTAAGCAATATGAGTAAAATTGCAAATAGTTTGTCTCATTCCAATTATTCAGGGCTCAAGCAGTGTTGAAACATTCTCGGTATGTTCAAATATCCTTTATCACACAATGTGTTTTCCTATTTTCCTGAGAGCATCATAAAGCTTGACGTGACCTTACCTACCTCAAAAAGAAGAAATGCTTTAATTTATGGAGTAAATTAAATAATTTATGGGGTATCTCAAGTGGCAAAACACAGTCTGTCTGATCAAGAGAGGCTGTGGGGAAGGCAGACAAATATCTTTTGGATATAATGCAGATGTAGACTCAGAAATGCGGGTATAGATCCTTGCTGTACATAAATAATTCAAGAATAAATAATAGTTTTTATATTAGCAGAGTTTATAATCAAAATATGGCCCTTGATATATCTGTTTATGAAGACCTAGATCTTAAAATAAGTTTTCCCTTTTTGTAAATGCAAAGGTTTTGAGCTGGAAACAAAACGCTATTTGTTTTGGTTTGTTTGCAGATTGTACTACCCATGGGATTTGTCTTTCACCCATCCTAATATTTTATTACAATATCTAATAAAGCTTTATGATGTATCTTCTTTATTAAATGAATTCCTACAAAAAGTACTTTTGTACCCTGCATTTCTTCTTTAGTTGTTTTGATCTGTGCCAGGCTGGTTTCAGTAGATCAAAAGATTGTAAATTGCTAACTCCTGAGCTGATTGAAACATAACAACACTATAAATTCTTGTGATAGATTTTCTTGTATCAAAATGACTTAGTTTATCGTTGGGGTTTTTGTGAAATGATATTGACAAAAATTAGGTTAGTTTACACATCTAATATAAAATCCTTATTTACTTTATCAAACCTTGGTACTCATAGGTTCATGGTACTTTAGCAGTGTATTAGATGTATGTAGCATCTTTTTTCAAAAAATACCAAAGCAAAAATTCTAATTTAAATCATAGCTTGAAGATTTTACATGTGTAATATTAAACAAAGGTTTTAGAAGAAAGAATAAAGTTCTGAAAACTATTTTTTCCTGCCAAATAAAAATAGAATCAACAAGAAAATATGCTGATTAAAGTTTTCTGTGGACAGAATTATAGGATTGAAATTATAAGAATTTCCACATATTTTGTGGGCATTTTTTTAAGAGCTTGGTGTTTTCTTTCATTTCAATATTATTTATGAACTAGTCCATCTCACAACAGTAAATTTGTTATAACTAGTTTCTACCCTTGTTTTCATTCCAGCTGACCACTTGTCCACTGCGCTGCACTGCTCGTACAAATGTATGTGTATCTATGTCTAGAAGTAATTAGGAAAATCATTCCCATTATATATAATCTGAAAATCCACAACTGCTTTTATATCACAGGTTAGGGGGTATAGCTGATGGAAAATAAATGAGTAGCATGTAGAATCTGAAACTGTTTGAACCTGTTTTATCACTATTAAAGATACCTGCTGAATGATGACAAATGCAACGTATCATGTTCAAGTTAGTAAGGGGGTTTGACCATTTTTAATAAATTTTGTTGTTTCTATTACTGCTCTGCTCTTGATTTCTTTCCCTTCTTATCCTGCCCTACCCCACTTCACCCTGCCCTACCCCATCCCGTCCCATCCTTCTTTCTATCAAAGTCAACACAAGAACAATGTGGAAACTTCTGATTTTCCCTCTGGTCCTGTCATGGAGTACCACTGAAAAAGGCCTGACTCCACCCTCTTTGCACACTCCCTTCAGGTGTTTATAGACATTATTTATTACAAAATCATAAAATCATTTAAATTGGAAAAGACCTTTAAGATCTTTGAATCTAAGCATAAGCCTAATATGCTCAACTCCCGTACTAAATCATATTCCTACGTAAAACATCTTTAAAATAACTCCAGGAGCTGTGAGTGAACCACTTCTGTGGGCAGCCTATGCTAACACTTGACAACTCTTACAGCAAAGTTATTTTGACTAATATCCAATCACCTTCCCTGGTGCAACTTGAGGCCATTTCCTCTTGTTCTATAGCTTTTTATTTGATAGAGGAGACCAACCCACATCCGTCTACAACCTCCCATCAGGCAGCTGTAGAGAGCGATAAGGTCCCGCTTGAACCTCCTTTTCTCCAGTCTGAACACTCCCTCGGGTGCTCCTCATTAGAGGACTAGATGTATACTTTAGGTCGTTCACCACCTTCTCCAGACACTTTCCAGTACCTCCATCTTTCTTGTGGTGAGGAGTGTAAAACTGGATTTGAAGTGTGGTCTTACCAGTGGCAGAGGACAAGTATGATCACTGCCCTGGTCTGGCTGGCCACAGTATTTCTGATAGAAGTAAGCATGATATTTGCCTTCTTGGCCACACTGAGATCTCTCCTGAGCCTTTTCCAGGCAAAAAATGGTCTCAGCCTTTCCTCACCGGAGATAGTACACTCCCTTCATCATCTCTGGTGGTCTCTTGCTGGAGTCCTTGCAGTGTGTTCATCTCTCTACTGAGGAGCCAGAACTGAGGATGAATGTAGTCACATAGTCCCAATCAAGTGCTACTTCATGGCTGTTCATCCCATGGCTGTGATTCAGAGAACTCCAGCTAGATCTCCCCAAAGCAATCCAACACAGATGGGACTAGCTCTCAGCATCCAGAACCACCGGGAGCTGAGGCCAGAAATCATTCCCTGGCTTTTTCTATTTAACAGTGTAACTATAAAGACTAGTTCATGAAATCACAGTGTATGTAAAGTAATTATTTTACAAATGATCCAGATTCAAGTCTTTGATGATTTGGTTAAGCATGCTGCAGTATGTTACGACTTAGTTAGTTACTTTAGCCATTCTATTCCCAGACAATATGGAATCATAAATGCATAATTAAAGTTTTATCACTTTAGTGAAAAATGTAGTGCTGTAGCTAAAAATCTGATGGAGGATTTCAGCTGAGACGTAGGAGTTTGAACTGAAACAGATTAAGTTTTAGCAGACACTTTATCTTCCTTCTTTTTGAACTTGATTTTCTGAATACAAAGACTTGAAAAATACGGGAACCTAACTTGGAGAACTTTTGGCTTGTACAACCCTTCTTAAAGTAAGTATTCTTCCTAAATTACTTTCTTAAACTAAGTGTGTGCCAATAGGAACAGATATATAAGGAGAAATAATTGATTTTGATGATCCAATGCCCACATTAAACATGTTTTTTTAATAGAGTAATTCTAGATGAATACCACAGAGCAACTGGCCATTAATATTACAGCATATTAAGAGGTCTCCAAGAGAGATTTTTTTGCTTATATTTCATCCAAAAGTAATCATCCTTATGTTCTCTAAGACTGATCATAATGTTAACCAAACATAAGAAGTGGAAACAGATGTAGATTTGCTTCAAAGGCAACTTATGATCTGAACTAAAAAGCTAATAAATATGTTCTACAAAAGCATCAGAAAGACTTTTAGCCTCCTAAGGTTTTATTTGAACACAGACTATGGTAATGAGAAATTTCAGACCCAAATGAGACATTATGAGGACATATAAATGGTGATTTTGCTTTGTTTGTTTGTTGGTTCTTTTTAACATCTGGCTGTCACTGTTTTGGAGGATTTTTTGTTTCCTTGTTTTGTCAGGCTTCTTTTTTGTTTTTCTGTTTTTTCTTTTTTCTCGGAGATGTTCTTGATGGGTTCTCTAAGCTACTGTTGCTGTCAGGATGTCTGTCTCTTGCCATGGGGAGGATCATGCTGCAAACAGAAGTACATTTTCAGTGGATATAGGGAAGGAAGGGCTTCTTGGGAGTAATGGTAGAAGGCATCTAAAATAACAAATGTCATCATGCTATATAAAATGGGTTCTGAGTAAGGCAAAATTTATAGTGTGTTAGGCTTCAGTCTGAGAAAGGCTCCTTTATTCATCTTTTCTCTCTTTCTCTCTTTTTCTGTCTTTCTTTCTCTCTCTCTTCCTCCTTCTTCCTCCACCCATCTCTTCCTATCTTCCTACCTTCTCCTTCCCCTCCCTTCTCTCAAAGCTAGCAGTTTCATCCCTATATAAAAAATTTATTCTCTTCCATGCGCTGTGTAATTCTCATATAGTTTTAGAAATGGGCTTTCCCAGGAACAAAAAGTAAATGATACTAAGAGACTCTGTTGCCCCAGCAGGCTAGAAATTAACTCAGATGCATATAAGTTTTTATCACAACAATTCTTGAAATGTTCAGCTTTCCCTGCTTTTTCTGCTATTCCCAAAACCCAAATTTCTGTTAGCACAGGGTGAAAATCAATGGTTAGTTTAAAGAAGATTCATAAATTGTGTCTGAAAATGGCCTAGAATAACTGCCAGTATATATATATTACAAAAAGATCTATAGACTTCACAGTTCTCTTTGAAAACCAGTTTTGTAAATGATAAATACCCATGTCTAGCCTCCATCACCTGGATATTCCATTTTTACCTTATGCCACGAATCTAAGCTTCAAGCAGACATCCTAATGAGGGTGCATGCTGTGACAATCTGCTGGGTAAGCTACTATATGCAGAGCAATTTCATTATTTTTAATATATGTGGTCTGCCTATGAATACTTGATGTTTCATTTTACTCCTATCTCATCAAATTCTGGCAAAGATCCATGAAAAGGCAACAATGAAAAAAAAAAAAAGACACCTAAGTGATATAAATGCCTTCTTAACTTTGCATTTTTAAGCCATTTTTGTTAGTGTAATTGAATTTGCTGATAAGCACCTGGGACTTTCTTGTGTTGTTGTCCCTAGATTAGTAACGCCTTTTCCTAACCTGATGTGCAACAGCAATTTTTGTCTGTTCATGATTCCTTAGCTAACAAAATTATTTTCTACATAAAATCTTTCCTATTGAGTTCATGTAGTCAGGAGTTTCAAAACAGCAAGAATCAAGATCTGAGAGGAGAAAAAAAATTACTTTTTCCTACCCACTGTTCAATTTCACATGATATGTTTCAATACTGGTAGTTTATTATGAATAGGAATATATTATAATTCAGTTGCAGTAAAACATTATAACTTCAAGGTAGTAAGTAAGGATTTGGATGTCTGTTTTAATCTACATAATTCAGTTTCTTATGGCTTCCTTAGCATATCAAGAACAGATAGGGCAGAAATAATACTGAAGAAAGGATAACCCTACAGAATCAGAATTTAAGCTTATAATGCAGCCACGAAGGGTAAAGCATCCCTTGTATTTTCACGCTGATTATTTCAGACAACTAAATTCTGCAGTCAGCATGTGTCAAAAATGGATCCCACCTTCCCTACTCCTAGAACTGTAATAGTTATTCTTAACTCTGTGATGATAAAAAAATTGCCACAAATATTCTTCTGATCACAAGAGCAATTCCAGACACCTCAAGTACAGAAATATCAAGTTTCTGAACACAGAAATTATTCACCTAACAGAATATTTGACCAAAGTTGTTACCTCATCAAAATGGCTTTTAAAATATTCACAATTCAAAATATTTATATAATTGAATATATTTATATAACCTATAACTATAAATACTGCCTTCAGTTTTAAAAAACCCCAAACTATAGCGTTTTTTAATATATATATATATAATAAATAAACGTATATATATAAAGTCACATTAAAACATATTTGGATTTCTTGTAGTAAAGCAGTTTACCCAAACACTTTGAAATCAAGAGGAGTCCTCACTTATCTGTTAACCAAAAGTTATAGACTAAAATTTGCAGCGGCATTATTGTTCCAAATTAATTTATACTCTTAATGATAAGCACTGGAAAGGCATGATTCTATGCTTCCTGTGTTCTTGTATTCTTTGCCAGTCAATCCATGGTTCACCTAGCTGGACCATAGCTAGAACTAACAGGCTGTTGTTAATTTTTGTCTAATCACAGCATGGGTTAAGATTGGAAGGAACAACGGGGTCTAACCAGCCTGCTCAAGCAGGGTCATCCTAGAGCACCTGGCACAGGTTTGTGCCTGGACAATCTGTTCCAGTGCTAGGTCACCTACACAGTAAAGTTCTTCCTCATGTTCAAGGGGAACTTCCTGTGTTCCAGTTTCTGCCTGTTGCTTCTTGTCTTGTTGCTTGGCATCACCAAGAAGAGTCTGGCTCCCCCCTTTTGGATACTGACATACATTGCTGAGGTCCCCTCTCAAGAAGTTGTCTCTTCCCAAGGCTGAACAAGCTCAGCTCCCTCGGCCTTTTCTCGAAAATCAGGTGCTCCAGTCCCCTAATCATTTGTTCCTGGACATCCACTGGGCCTGTTGCAGGAGCTCCATGCCTCTCTTCTACTGAGGAGGCCAGAACTGGACACAGCACTCCAGATGTGCCTAGCCAGGGCTGAGGAGAGGGGCAGGAGCACCTCCTTTGACCTGCTGGCAATGCTCTTCCCAGTGCAGCCTGGGATCCTGTTGACATTGTTGTCCATAAGAGCAATGCTGGATCACGGACAGCTTGTTGTCCTCCAGGACACCCAGGTCTTGCTCCAGAAAAGTCTAATAGGAAATTACAGAACTGTTAATTTCTTTACTGGAAATAATTAATGTTTCAAGTTTTTCAGTTTGTTTTCTATTCCTATAAGATATTTTGTAGAAATCTGCAATACAAATTTTTATGATCAAAAGGTTGCAGTTGGAAAGCAAATAACTTATTACGGGTATGATACTTATTATATCAGGAAGCCCTAACTGAACAAGTTGCAAAGTGATTTGTCATACAGAAAAATAAATATTTTGAGACTTTGATACATCTTCACTAACTTAATAATTTATTGGTAAGCCCTAACAGCACCCAGTGACATCATAGCTGTCATCTGAACAACAAATTTCAAAAATTCTAAATATAAATTAACTTGCTCAAAATTTTTGTACAACCATGAGTAATTGAGCTTACAGCATGTTTCCTGTGAAATGAATATAGGAGAAACAGAGGAAGTCCAAGTGTGGTTTAGATAAATCCAGAGTTGTAAAATTTAATTTGCATATAGTAAGACATAAAACCAGGTAACATCTGCACCACAACAGAGTTTTATTTTATTGCCTACAATTACAGCACCACAATTACAGGGAAATTCAATATAAAAATGGATTACATCTCATTATGGCATCTAAAGCAAATTATATGGTGTGTATTTAGTCTAAATACATACATTTTTATATACATTTTTATTTATATATACATGTACAAAAATATTTAACAAGTATTGTCCAACATTGTATAAAAAAGAGGAATATAAACCATTTATTTCTTTGTAATGCAGTTTAGAAATAAGCACGCTTAAAAATTCAGCTGTTAGAACCACAGAAAATAAAGCAGAAATGACAATTGTGTTTAATAAATATGGAGAAGTTGCAAGGGAGGAGAAAACATTGGTTTCTTTCTCCATTTCTTTTCCCCCAAGACAGTTACAAATTTGAATCCATAGAGACAACAGAATTATTCAGATAATTATGTATATATTTTGCATTTTCAGAAGCTCATTGCCTGCCATAACCGTTTTCTGCTATGGGTTTCTGTGGCTAAAATATCACAGCAGAAGGAAGCTCACACATTTAAGAAAAAATATGTTTACTATTGTGCGTTTATACATCTACATGTTTTCCCAATTAATTTTATCCAGGCAAATAATTCAGTTTGACAAAAGGCTAAGAGTAAAACAAGTGTAATTTACATTAAATGCTTAACTCAAGAGTAGGAACAGAAATACAATAATGACGATCTTCAAATCAAGTCGAACAACAAAGGGCTCTGTGCTGGTATCTGTCCTCATTAATATTACTATGAAACACCTGCAGAAGACAATGGAGTGCATTGGCATCAAGCTTGCAGGTACACAGCTGCAGCTTGTGAGTCAATGCATTGAAAGGCAGGGCTACCCAGAGGATCCTAAAAAGGGTGGAAAAATGCATTAACAGACTATTCTAAAAGGAAAAATGCAAAATTCAACATCTGAATTGTATGTGCTATGATGCAATGAAAACATTTTGTTTAAATAATTTGAAGCTTTAACCAATTTCTTCCCTGAAAGGCTAAAGATTTATGATTCCAGATCCATATGGTGGCATGATGTCATAAATACATGTATCTGTGTGATTGTGGGTAAGTGTTTTAAGGAAGGAAAAAAGATGTACGCAATAAACAAATTAATTTGCAAAGAGGATGATCCAAGTATAGTCTGCTACCTACCTGAAATAGTCATAGATTTCTATGGGAAAAATTTGTGACATTTCCTTTATATTAATATTGAAGAACATGCTAATGAGTTATTATTTTATTTTCCTTCAAATGAAAAAAAAAAAGGAAAGAGACTAAATTCTTATTTATTTATTTATTTATATGCAATTCAAAACTATTTTATTTTTTCATCTCAGACAATCCATAATCTCAAGAAGTCAGCAATAAAACACACCTTAAAAGTATGCTTCTGGGATTTAACAATTCTAATTTCTGACTCATCCCATCCTTCGAAGTTTATGTTCATTTTCAAATAGTTCTTCATTAGGACAAACCAGAACTTTGCATTCTAGACAGCTCCCTACCAAAATCATTGATAATCTACCATTTCAAAGTGTCCTCAGGAAATGCATTTGCTTTTCTACCTGAAAAGGCGGTAAACTCATCATGTTTTTTTGTGTTTTTAATAAGATTGTTACATATTAAAGACAAAGCCCCTTATAATCCAGCCATCGTACATAGACTATGTTTTTCCTCATAAATTGAATTTCAAATTTCAAGACGGTATCATTTACTTTCAATGTTCTCTTATTACGAAATATTGCAGATAACTGAGTCAAGATGCTCAAACATGTACATACATTTAATGACTCAAATATTAATTTCTAACTTCATTAAATTTATCTTCAAGATCACAGAAAGACTGCCTTTGAACAGTTAGCAGAACTGTATCCTAAAAACTTAACCATGTCAATCCATAGACACTGCTTTGTGCTATCTTTGGTGAATTAATCCTCACCAAAAGAATGATAGTGGTATCTTTATGCCTAAATCTTCATTAAAAAGTGTGAATATTAAGATGGATCAGAAAACTGCAGTAATTACCTGGCTTGTCTTTACTCAGATTTACATTAATTTCAAACATGATCCTGTCACAAACTGCCAGAATTTAATTTAAAGAAAGGATTATACATAGATTAGCTATCCTACTTAAAGAAAAAAAANACGAAAGGGAAAAAATGAAAAAAGGAACCAGACACACACACAAACAAATTTGTGTATGATATAACATTGTGAAATTATTTTTATTAGCCCTGTATAAGGTATTCTGCAAGATATAATAATTGCATTTCAATGCAATTCAAACAGGTCTACAAGTAAATGAAGTAAATTCTACTTTATAAATTACCAGATTACAATAAACTAATAATCTTCAGACTGGATATAAATGAGAATAATGTCAAGAGAAAAAGTGAGGAGTATAACAAGGGTTATATTGGCATGGCAAGTATGCTATTTGCTTAGTGATATGACACTGGTTTACTAGAATGTACCTTAGCAGAGTGCATCAAAATGATGGTCCTCAAAACATGTAAGAAGAAACAACAGGAAATGTGATTCTAAGGAAGAACTTTAAAGGGATTGTTGTGCATTTTCTGGCATATATTATGTAATATTTTCTCACTGTACATAGATATCACTCTATATTTGAGCTCAGTTAAAGGTCTGATTTTCACACCTCACTTTAACATTACTTTTCACCTTTCAGTTTGTAGGAAAAGACTTTTTTGCTTTGGAGCCACAAAAGTAATGTAAGAAAGCAAATTATTCTTTAGGCTCATTGACCTGTCCCAAATACAACTGAACTTCTTCTGAAAATATTTGTAATACTTAATCCTTTGGGAGCAAATAACTAAAACTATATTATTTGTAATTTTAATGACTTTATTTCAATTTTTAAGCTTAGATTTATGTGGGACAGGATTATCTCTAAGTTCACCTGAAAACTGTATCCTTAAATTTATGTTTAGTTCTCAGGTGCAAATTTGTCTACTGCAGTTCTATGCTTCAGCACTAATCCTATTTTAATTAACACTGACCTTTTTTTTTTTTTCTGAAAGCCTTTGTAAAATAATTTTTACTGTTTTTTTCTTGTGCTTCTGTTTTATTCTATTTTAAGATTGTTTTACGTCAAATGCTTAGAAAATCATAGGTGAAAAGGAACCTAACTATTAAAACTAGTAAATGGGATGCTGGCAGTACTTGTGATTAAATTATATAAAACAAGGTTTCTAGCTGAAATATCTAAAGATGATCAGCAATTCACTGAAACATATAATCACAGACTAGTTTGCTTTAGAAGGGATATTTAAAAGTCATTTAGTACTGCAATAAGCAAGGACATGCCCCATCCAACCTGTCCTTGAATGTTCCATGGATGAAGCATCCCGTCTCTCTGTGGGCAGCTTGTTCCAGTGTTTCACTACTCTCATTGTAAAAAAGTCTTCTTCATATCTACTTGGAATTGACCCTCCTTTAGTTTAAACCATTATCCCTTCTCTTACTGAGAAGGGGTTGCTAAACAGTCTGTCCCCATCTTTCTTGTAATCTCCCTCCAAGTACTGCAAGGCCGCTGTAAGCTTTCCCTGGAGCCTTCTCTTCTCTGGGCTGAACAACTCCAACTCATCCAGCACTTCCTTATAAGAGCTATGCTCCATCTTGCTGATCATTTTTACTTATCTAATGAAAAGGCAATTCAGGAAATGTTTTTAAAACAAAAATCCCCATGCTTTCTTATCTATTGTTCATTTTTGTTTCAACATAAGAAAATAGGTGGTCTCAAATACGTACAGTTATTATTCAAGCAGAAGATGTGTAGAAAATGGAAAATTCATTAGTCAATGCAGTGTCAGGAGTAGGAGGATAACGAGCAGATCATCTTACTTGTTCATTTTGTGAGTAGAAATTTTAATATAAATCCTCACATTTCTTTGCCTAAGGCTCATGGTGGACAGGACCTTCAGCCTTGACCTTTTTTCTTGGAGGATGGTGCGAATTTGCCACAGACTCACATAGGTAGAAGATTAGAATACAAACAAAGCAGTTGCTGGAAGAACTGTAACATCGGTTGCAGAGGTATTTGAGGGTTTTTTCCTTTTTTTTCCCCTCACAATCCTTGCAACTTTACAGCATTATTTTTATTTTCACTTACAATAAATATGACACTGAAGAGAGGGGGTCTATTTGTAAAATAATTTGTGCAGTATGAACACTTTGCCTGATCCCTATCAAAAAATCTAAGAGAGGAGATGTTTGGTGTTTTTGGTTTCTTTTCTTTAGAAAAATACTGTGTGGAGTATCAGCTCTGATATTGGAAGCCTGTATTTCTCTGGAAGTTCAGGCTTCCTGAATACAGAATACAGCTTTTCTCAGGCTTTAAAGTTGAAGCAACACAGACATTACCTGGGGTGAACAACTCAAAAGTCTATCACTTTGCAGACACCACGGATTTGGAGGGCAGGAAACCCTAGCTAGGTTTCAAGTATAGAGTTCCTCTACTTGTACCTTTTCTTCTAAATGAGTTGCAGGAGACTGGATCTGTTCAAGCTCCAAAAAAAGATCCATTGATATGTAATGCCAGTTCTGCTCTGATTTAAGTTTCTGTAATAGCTCTCAGTATACATGTGCACGGGTAGGAATAGAGTGCTTTAAGTGAGTTCTACTACAGGAGAATCTCTCTTTCAACCTGAAAGCAAATGGTAATACACACTGATGTTAGTGACATTAAACACCATTGTCACGGCCCCTCCGGAGCTGTGGCTATAGCTTTCTCGGGTGGCACAGTGTCCTGTGCCATCGACCCAGGTGCCCCAGAAGATCACACATCAAGTGGATCGATGATTGTGAACTGGCAGCGCTGGCTACCAAGGCCAGCAAGCCCCCACTTGCTGTGAGGATGAAGAACCCGAAGACAAGGCGAGGATAGAAGGGAAAGGAAGGCTCTTTACTCCAAGACACAGGCAAGCAAAGAGAAACTTCCTCAACGGATTCCAGGGAACAAAGAAGCAAAACAATCCTAAACAGCACCTTAAATATTGGCCCGGGACAGAGGGCGGGAACAACATATCAACCAGTCAGAGAGCAGATGGGGAGGAGAAAGGGAGGAGGCTGGGGAATCACAGAAGCTGTGGGGGACCAATGGCACCTGGGGGCGGAGGAACATGGGTCACATGGGCCAATGGGGCATCGAGGTTTAGGGGATTTCCAAAGGGGTGGACACTTCAGGGATTGGTCTGTGTGGGGAGTGACAGGGAAGGGTCTGGAACAAGGGGAGAGGTTGGGCTAACAGACAGTAAGGGGCAGGCACTAAGGGAGGAGTAATTGTAGGGAGAAACCAAATTTGAAAATTAACAGGGGGGGTAGGGCACAACCATAACTAAAGGTACAAACAAAATTAGGGGCCACCACACACCACTAAATAATAAAACACTAATTGAATGTCCTTTTTGTGTGAGACAATGATTGGGACTTTGTGCGCTCCTTTTCTTCCTGGCAAATAATAGAATCAATTAAAAGTGTAGTTTTGGAAAAAACTCTCCAAAAGCTAGCATACTGCAATTATTCATGTGATTAGATGGTACTGAGAAGATAGGATCTTGTAAGAGTGTTTAAAAATTGGATTATAATAAAAGAGTTGAGATTAAATTCTTAGGATGTGCTAGAGAGATATGATGTATTAAAATCTACTACTGATCAGTGCTTCAAATTTTATTTCCAGATACCAAGCATCACAGTGTTTTGATGATGAGTTGGGCCCAATTTCAACTTTGTGGTCTAAAGCAGAAGACTGCAGATTTATAAGGAGACTTTTAAATCTGACATTACAGAAATGTGCTCTAATCATGATATATAGGATAATGCTTTCTTCCTAGTTTCTTTGAATATCAGCAATTTTACTCCTAAACTTGAGATTAAGGTACTTAAAATTGAAAAAAAAATATGGCTGTCAATAATATCTAATATTCCATTAGTCTTCCTCTCAGTCTAAAGAGAGGAAAAAAATATCAGCAATAATTTTGGAAAAAGAAAAAAAAATATTGCATTTTAGCTGTCTAAATAAAATATTTTATTTTTGCCTTGCTTTTATTTATAAAAAGTCATTGGAAGTCATTTTGTGTTGGAAGATTGTAAACACTTTGCGTGAGAGTAATACATGTTTTAGACTGACATTCTTAAATATTCTGCTGAAGTAAATGTAAATGCAGTACGTATATGAAAAAAAGAATGTTCATGCTGACTGGTATACCTAATGTGTTGTTTACCTAAGGTACTTGAGTAACTATTTATTTCACTAATATGTGTATCATTCCCTAGTATCTCAACTCGGTGAGCTCAGCTAGTCACAAAATGTAAAAATAAAGTGAAGATTAAAAAAAAGCACAAATGGAATTAGGGATATGATTTTATTTTAAAATTCTTGTTACATAACAGCTGGCACTGTGATGTTGTACTCATCATGTTTGTGTTGCCTCCAGCCTAAAAGGCCTCTCTGAATCTGACAGTCTTACAGAGTTTATTTATGTTTCCCCTCAGTGTAATTTGGCTCAACAATGCATCTTCATCTTCATCCCTAGTTTGTTGTATATTGGTTCCTCAGGAATAAAGAAAAGTTCTCCTTAGAGAGGTTTTTGTTTGTTATGTAGAGTTGAATTGACCATATATATTAAAGATCATGTTCCTAATGTCTGATGCTGTAAGTCCCTTTTATTGAAAATCTATATTCTTTTATTTAGCTAACATTATTTGTTATTTTCATTTAAGGGTTTGGGAAAATTCTAAAATATTCTTTTTATCTCTTCTTAAATATCTTTAAATATGGAATAGATGTTAGTCCCTTTTTTTTAGGAGGTTTATTAAAGATCAGTTTCAGGTTAAACTGATTTCCAGTGTGTGAGAAGGAAGTCTCACAAGCTTAGGTATCTTACCACCTTTTTTATAAGTAAAAGTTATGTTTCTGGGGAACTGGCATATGCGTTTTACTTTCTTTCATTAGATTTCTCTGCCTCATGTATTCTATTACTAGAAAGTAGAGTTTAAGATTTTCTCTCACTTCACTCATCGTTGTGACTTTCAATATGTCAAGACAAGAATAAAGCCAGGTAGAGAGAGAAGAGATAGTGGGAAAAGGCAATCCAAATGCAGAATTGTTCAGCTTAATTTTTTTAGATACACAGACTATAAATTTAAAAGGAAATCACTGATTTTTCAAATATAATTCTAATAATGTTTTCTGTAATTGTCANTAGAAATTATCTCTGTCTAAAATCGAGACTAAAGACTAGAACAAAAATAACTGGTGTCTATGGAGAATAGCCAGAGCAAGTGCATCTTCCTTTCTGAAGGAAGTACCTTTCAAAACTAGCACTTCCCTTTCCCTTCCCCCCCATTTCTCTACCAGTATTATAATTTTCAAAGGAAATTAGGGTATTTAAAAAAAACCAACAAACTAGTTTGGAATTTTTTTTTAATAAACGTTCATACCATTAATATTTCAGACTGCCAATCTGACAAATTCATAAATAACTGGAATATTAAAGGAACAAGGGGAATAAATCCATATGCTTTCAAAGTTCTTTATATGAAAAAGGCAGATCAATCTTACTGTATCTTATCTAACAGCAAAAAAGGTAAGTTACAAAATGTGTGGCAAAGACACATAAATTAGCAGTTTGCAAAAATTTAGCACTACAATAACTGTGCCAATCACATGAACTCTTTAAATTAGTAGGAACAGTTTTAAGAAGACTTCTTGTGGAATTATGATTTACAATTCAAATTTATTCTTCCAGAATAAAAAAATAATATTTGTTTGACTTCAATGTAAGTATTGTGATACATGGATATTAATGACAATCCTTTAGAAAAATACAGGCAATCTTTAGAAATCAGAACATTAGGTCATGTAGTAATTTATCTTCATTATGAGAGCAGCAAATACTTGATTTCTTTTAAAAAGACAAACTATATACCTACAAGCATAAAGTAAGTTAGTCTCAATAGGTGATGAAAACTACAGTTTTTGAAACAAAAAAAACAATAAAAAAATATAGAAACATGGAATGGTTTGAATTAGAGGGGACCTTTAAATATCATCTAGTCCTCCTCCCCTGCCATGGGTGGGGACACCTTCTACTACATCAGATTCCTCAAAGCCTCATCCAACCTGATCTTGAACACTTCCAGTGGTGGGGAACCCACAACTTCTCTGGGCAACCTATTCCTTCATTTCATGATACTCATCTGTTTTTTTTCTTCATTATTTCTCATCTAAGCCTACCCTCTGTCAATGGATTAAAACTGTTGTACCTTGTTGGGTCCCTACAGGCCCTGGTAAAAATGATGTGTCTTTCTAACAAGACACTTTTATATACTGGTAATTCTAACATTCCCCTAATATCTTATCTCAGAACTTCTGGAGAGGCTACAGTATACTATTGTAGAATATCCTGGCTCTTCTCATACAGGAGGTTCTGAGGAATGAATTTCACTGGTTTCTTTTCAGTGGATACTTTGGTTACACTGATGTCTTAAAATGCTTAGCCAGCTTTAGGATTACTTTGCATTGCTAAGTAGATAGTTGGCTGAGGAGAGGAAAAGATGTGTTGTCATTACAGAAGTGGGGTCCAAAGAGTTTAGAATCTACTGCCCCAATTCATAAGAATTTTTGAAATTCCACTACCATAAATATGTATTCACTTTTAAAAACCAAAAAAAATAATGTAGATAGATGTCTACATTTAGATGTCTGCAATCCAGCTCTTGGGATGGGATCCCTGAGATGGGATTTTTTCACTTTGTAATGTATACATCAAAATGAAACTAATTATGACATAGGTAATCTAAATAGTTAGCTGAGATCCCTCCCCTCCTGTCATTTGTGCTAGGATTATACAATTGCAAACCTATTGAGATAGTGACATTTGTTTCTCTTATATTTGTACAAAAGTAAACACAGTCTTGAGGGCAGAGACATAACCATAGCATAAATCACATAAAAATGTATTTCTAGTAATTATTTTTAATAAGTACATTTGAAGCAATCCCTTTGTTATATGAATCTGTGTAGGTGTGTGGGAAGAGCAAATGCATAGAAAGAGATTAAAGAGCTTTTTGCCAGTCATTTTATCTTCCAGTTCCTACACAAATAAATTAATTGCTGTCAAGCATTCTATTAAAATAAGGGAACATAAATATTTATAGAATATGTAAAAGGTGTGGACTTGAATTTTTTTAAAAATTAAACATTTTATCAATACTTATGTTTGTGGGACCTTTTGGAAATTAATGGAAATCATATTTGTACAGCTCTAAGTAGCAATCAAGAATCATTACATCAAAGAAAATCTTAGAATTTGAATCTGGCATGTCATGCATTCTTGCGATCTCACTATTAAAAATCTGAACGTAAAATCAGATCTAATAACCAGAAAGAAATGATAATATTTTAAAAATTAAGTTTTACAAATTAGGAAATTATTTAATCATTAAAGGGGGTGCTTAGTAATGTGAATTCTATGTGAATGTGAATTACTTTTTCAACCCACACTGTACACGTTTTCATATTTAGTGAAAAAATATTGCAAAGTGCCATCAGTGGTTTAGTCATCTAATATTTAGGTATTGAGTTTTATCTAGGTCACTAGGACCCTTTTAATAGCAAACGAATAGCTATAGACATCACTAGAAGGTGCTCCATTTTACTGATTGTAGGGAGTATTGGACTGTGCATGTTAACAGCCTATAGATAATTGGGGTTGGGTGGGGGTGGTGACTGGTGAGTAGAAGGCTGAATGTCCAGAACTGAGCATCTGAACTTTCAAGCACGACTCCCACTTGCTAGGATCAGTGCATACGGGTTGGTTGTAAATTTTGCAACAATTAAACAGCATAGTCATGTCCTGAATCCTCCACTTAATAAAAACAGACATGGGACAGAAGCAGCAACTGGTAGTCTGATTACACATTGTTTCTGCATATGCATTTCTTAGAATGGGAAACAGAGAATAAGGTCCACAGAAAAGAAAGGGTGCTCAAAAGAAGAAAGGATTTTGGAGAAAAGAAGGAGCATCAAAGAGAAGATGAGAGTCCTGGCTGGAGGAAAGATATGAAAAATGGGAGAAGAACCCAGAGATCAGAGAACTCTGTGGAAATGACACACAGGGAATGCCCAGGGAGGGACCTTTGCCAGTGATGCCCAAGAGTGGCAAGTGTGAGCAGCAGCACATCACGGACAATAAAAAAGACCAGGAGGAACCTTTCTGTTGGGAAATGTAATTCTATGGGCTAGTGAGTGAGGAAGCACATGAGCAAGTTTGTGAGCTAATCAAGCAGTCCAAATACTGATGTCTCATTGTTTTCATCCAGACAACTGTCTTGATCATCATCCAGACAGCCCTTACCCAGATCCACTAGCATTTGATATTTATCCACTTTGGCTATTAATAATGCTTGTGGGGCTCTTACTTGTCTTCTGCACTGTTGGGATTAGGATTTGCAGCAAGAAGGCTTACAACAGCCATGACTTCTCAGAATTTTGACTTATACCCCTCAAATATTACAATTACACTTCTCTGTCACAAGCACAGCACTTCTCTGCTGATTAGACAGACTCCAGCCTGTTAATACAGGGGTTGTCATTTATTGTCTTGCCTGTGGCACCCTTTTGAAGTGGCTACCTTTTCCATTCTTTTCAAGAAGAACTGTCAACAAATTTTTAAATATAATCACATCTACATTGTGAATTACTCTTGTTTGTATGCTTATATATTTCTTCAAGACCTCTAATTCTTTTAAGAAATTTCTTTCTATAAGCTTTTTTGACTCTATTCATTATCTTTTCTCCACTTAGTCTATTCTGGGCTGTAATATTTTCTATGTAGAGAAACCAAAATTGCTTGTTTGTGATTCTCTGTATTTCCCTAGAATTCTTGTTATCATTTTAGCTGAAAAAAAAAGCTGGATGCTGGCTTTCATAAATTTTTCACTCCTACAAAGAGTTTCTTAGTTAAATTTCTGCATAATTCACAGGCATATAAATACCTGGTGCTCCCAGACTGTGAACAAATGGTAATAAGCCGAATGAGACAGGTTGAATAGTATTCATCCACTTAATTATTTGAAATATCTTCTGCCAATATTCTCTTGTAAGTCTCTGATTCTTCTCTCTGATATGTGAACTGCTTTTCTTTTGTTCTTCCACAGTGGCAGTGATGCAAACAATTTTGTCTCATGAGGTTTTTGAATCATCTATATATCATTCAGACTCTCTTTGAGATTCTTGCTTCTTTTGTTATTAAAATAGTTTTATTTAGCAGTATTTTATTCTCCTAGAAGTTTCCACTCAAAACCTTTTCCTCCCATGTCCTGTATCAGGAAATTTTTTGTTTGATTGTTTGATTGGTTGTTTTGTTTAGTCTTGGGCTTCTTTTAAAATTTTTAAGATTCAGGAGACAGAAAATGACCCTACAAAGGATTATAAAACATCAGAAATAAGATAATACACTTAACAATTTCCAGAGACCCTAAATTACTTCTTTCATGCCTTTTATGTAATCTCTGTTGAAATACAGTTTTACTTAGTTTAAGATTTGATGTTATTAAAATGGCATAAGGAAAAACCATTAGAAAAGTGAATGTTTGACACAAAAAGAAAAACATGATAATAGAAGTCCTTGAAGGAAAAATAACTGTTTCTAAAGAGAAAAAGCACTGGGTGCTTTATGATTAAATTTCATGCTTTGACACTTTTCACTTCTTTGAAAGCAAGTGATAATAAGGAAAATTACCTCTTAGTCAGGGCAGCAGCTTAAATGAAACCAATAAAACCTAAAGAGTCCAACTTTTGTGTGTTAGTTAAATGTTCTTTTATCTCTTAGAGCTAAAGTGGATAATGAAACTTGTTAGTTAAGGGACTTATCAGTGGAAATTTTGATAAATTTACATTGCATGTCTAGAGTGTCAAAATTACATACGATTAAAATGTTGCTGCTCTGGCTAAGAGAAAGTCTTATGGGTTATGAAGTAATACAGTCTAAGAGAACAAAAATTGAGTTAATAGATATTCATGTTTCTCTTCTTTTCAATTAGAGATAAAAGTGAATTTCTTTTTTTGTTCATAAGTGTTTCAAAACACATTTTAAATTATTTAAGAAGAAAGATAATTCCCTAACTTTGTAGTACGCTTAGATGAGCAAAAATAGCTAGTCTTAGATAATAAAGATCCTGATGGAGGCCTTAGAGTCAGACATTGATGATAGCCAAAAGCTTCTTTTTCAAGGAATGTAAGGTTCAAAGAATATTTTAATGCAAATACATATGAAAACTTGGCTGACAGGAAGAACATAACTTTTGGTGTCATTTGGCTGAAGGGGGGTAATGGATCTTGAAATCAGAAGATAACTATAAAAGACCACCAGGCAGCACATAGTGTGAACTGAATTAAAAAAGCTGAACATTTGTCTACAAGGTAGAACATGTTCTTTAGATTACGCCTGCAGCTTTCTAAACATACATAAAAATGTCTGTTTCCTAAAGGACTCTGAACTTAATGGACCGAGTGAAAAAAGTGCAGGTAAGGTAAAAAGTGAAAAGTATCTTCTGTTATCTTACACACAGAATATAGTGACAGAATTAAAAACTAAAGTGATTCTCAGGTTCAGTCCAGTAAGATGATTACTGAAACATACACTGCCTTTAAAACTGTTGGTCCTGAAATTAAAGTTCTAGCACTCTGTCTGTGTCAGATGGGAAAACAACCAACCAAATAAAAAAAGGTAAAGGAATATACATTCGATGTTGTCCATAATTAAAAATATGTATGCATAAAAAGGAATATATTGTTATGAGTAATAGTGATATGCAAAATTGAAGAGAAATTTAATTTTTGCTCTTGAAACTATTTGTTATTTGTCACAAATTTCTGAAAGCACCGGTGATAGGCTGCTACTTTAGAGTGATTTTCAATTCATTTTACCTAAGATCTTTGTTATGGATATAATTATAATATAATTTTCATACGGATTGCAATGTTTGGCACATGCTGAATGAGATTTAATAGCCTAAACTAATTTTAAAAAATAGTGCAGTAGTGAACACTGCCATTACCATTGTATCTCATATTTATATTGATAGCAAAAAATATTAATTTCAGCTCTGTGTATTATTTCCTTCTCTAAAGTAAACCACATAACTGTGTAGACTGCTAGAGTAGTGTTGTAAAAGGTTCCCACAAGGATGGGTGAACTGGTGATTGTAGCAGGCATATAGCTTTTCCTTTTGGGCTGCACATGCAAGAGATAACTGAAGATTCAATCTTCTCTTTCTAATCTCATTATTAGGAGGGGAAGAGGTGATGTGTATGTTTCTGGCCCTTGGATTCTCTTTTTCTGCTTCAGAAATGCTTGAGAGCAGATATCTGCCTCCAGCCATAAAAGCTATTAAAAAATTACAAAAGCTCAGCTCAGCAATAGCATTTTGCAGTTCAGCCAGGGCTTGCAGCTTGAGAATTGCAAATACCTTGGGTCTGCTGGTGAGAAGTAGTGCCTTTGGGACAATATTCTAAAAATTGTGCAGAGGATGTAGTCTGACATGCAGGTGTGGAAATAGAGACTTGCGATAAGAACTCCAAGTTACACTTAAGTATTTTTTCAGAAGTGACCTAAGCATTTAGACGACTGAACTCTGAGTGCCAAAACCACTTTCCAAATCACACAAACTCCCAAGCCACTTAGGATGCCCCTGCATCAGCATTTTAGTTCAAACCAGGAATGTACACTGAAGTGAATCTTAAGAAGGAAGATAATTTCTTAACTTTGCCAACACTCCTCACCTGAATCTCCCTGTCCCTTGCAATCCTTCACATTGCAGAGCACAAACTCACTTGCTCAGGACTCCAAGGACCTACACACTGCAGCAGTTAATAGGGCAAGGCTTACCTTGGCCTGGCCTGGGACAGCTGTAGCTTGTTGTAACAGTCCTAGAGCTCAACAAATTGATCCTCACCCCAATGTAGATGGAGCCCTGGGAGTGCCATGTGGTGAAGGTCTTAAAACTCCTTGGCTGTTGCAGAGTAACTCACACTTTTTGCACAAGGCTTCATGCACATTTCCAGCTTAAAATGGGACATGGTATAAAAAAGCAAAGATAAAAAGCCCTCTAAAAATAGCTCCAAGTGACCCCTAGGTCTGTGAATTAAGGAACCTTGCTCCTAGCTATGATGTAAAGATATAATTCATTCACTGTAAGCCTTGAAACAAACTGTATCCATCAAGCATGGGATCCAGAAGAACATCAAAAGAGTGAGCATTGCACTACAGAATATAGGCAATTTGGACAACATTATTATTATTAGTATTAGTATTAGTATTAGTAGTATTAGTAGTATTAGTAGTATTAGTATTATTAGTATTATTAGTATTATTAGTATTACTACTACTACTATTATTACTGAGATGTTTTTTATTAATTAGATGTGGATTATTAGATGTTTAAAAACATTAACTAGACAAGCAATAAATTTCTGTTGTATACAGAATATTGCCCCTTTTTACCATAGTAAGATTTTGAATGAAACAATGTCTATGGAAGAACAGAATTCAGAGCCTCAACATTAACAGTTTTGCCTGTAAAATCCTTGTTCATTGTAGTTGTAGACTTACCATTAGAATCTGGTCCTTGATGTGTCTTTGGCATTGTAATAAGATGTAAAAAGATCTATTAGTATTTATTTATACATAAGTGATATCCAAAATGACTTTGGTCTACAGTTGGGAGGCTGTTTTGTAGCCAGTTAAAAAAGGCTCCTTGGCTGACCATTGTATAGCAAAGTTTGTAAATTGTCTGTTTCACAATAGATAGTTCTTAGTTTTAATCTATCCAGAACCTGTCCTTAAAGACTTTTTCTGCAGTCCTTTCTGCAAGCCCATTCTAGTGGGCTGATCTCAGATTGCTTGTCAAAGCAATCCGTTATTTAGGACAAAAATATCAGTATGTATTTAAAAATAAAATTAAAAGTTACAACTTGCCTTGATAACCAGGTCTCAGTGAGAGCTCCAAGCTGGCACTTTTTCATGACCTGAATAATTTAGGTTTTTAATCTAAATATTTTCAGTTCATATGTCCCAAATTATGTGATTTTTAGGTGTTCAGTAGGTGGTCCAGTAACAAAAAAGCAGTTTGCTTAATTTGTAGTTACATATGCAAGGTTTGTTTTGTTTTTTTTTTTGATGCAAGTTATTGGTACGTCTATAACAATTACAATGAGTCAAACATCCAGTAAGCTCCATATTATCTAAAGTTACCTTGGTTAATGTTTTGTTGTTGTTGTATTTTTGCTGGGATTTTTGGGAGTGAGGGGTGTTGGTTTTGGGTTTTGTTGGTTTCTTGTTTGTTTGATTTTGTCTGGTTTTGTTGTTTTATGATTTGGGGTATTTTCAGGAGGGGAGTCAGAGTTCATTAACAGACTGGGTCAGTTTCAGAAAGGTGTTTAGGTAATTTTTTTAAGACATATTGGAACCTAAGTTATACAGTCTAAATTATGCACATTCAAAACTACAACAGGGAAATATTGTACATTTATAGATAGAAAAACAACTGTCAGATTCACAGAATTTCAACACAAACTTGGCAGATTTTTTTGCTTATTCCTGGCTGTGTTGAAAGTATGCTCATTCTTTTATTTTTTTCTCCTGTGTGTACCAGGCCCAAAGCCAATACATGCACTCACATATGGGGAATGCTTGGTACAACCAGATGTTAAGAGATGAATTCTTCTAGTATTGGCATCTGGGCCTAGGTCTGTTCCCTTGGTATATTCCTCTCTTTGACTCCTTGATTGGTTCTGCCGCTGGATGCTGTGACATCTGTTCAGCTGTCTGCAGGCTTGGTAAAATGCTGCTGTGTTTCTTTATCTTTCTGGATGTCAGATTTCTTTGATACTCTCAAGAGCACAAAAAAGATTTAGATTTTATTTTGTTGTGCTTGTCAATAGGGCCAAGTATGGATTTGCTAAGTGATTCCATACAGAGGGAAAGGACTCCATCCCCAGGTCTCTATTTGTTCCTTATGAAAATATAGAATATTTTTCCTGCATTTGTATTTTCTTGCATATTTACATGGAAGATGTTTTTTGTTTGTTTGTTTTTAATAATGTGTATCTGTGCTACATATGCTGTAAAGAAAAGCACTCACTGCTTTAAAACATGACCCCTATGATGACCCCTTCATCATTTAAACAATTTCTCTTTAAGCAAAATTCAATGTGGTAGTATTTGTTGGCATGCTTTAATAATTGAATAGTTGTAATAGCTAAAAAATAGAGGAAAAAAGACCTGGGGTGGGAGAAGGATGTGATGATGCATTCAATAATTTCAAGTATTTTGCTGCTAAACATAATTGTGATTAAAATCATGTGCACCTTTCCTGTGACCAGCAAAAGACTTAGAATGTGTGTGAGTTTTTTTTATTCTTGAAGTGCATGATGGAGTTAATATATGTAACAACATATAATCACTCGGTCATATATGTGATATTAAACATTTATTTTCAATCAAAAATTGATTGGATCCTGACCTCTTTTGACTACTTCTTTCAAATGCTATATGATTGTGTTTTTCTCAGACTTAAATCTCTTCCTTTTTTAAGTAGGACTGAAACACCTCTTGTTCCCCACTTCACTGCACACCAGAGCCCAAGACTCTAGTGTTATAGAGCTTCTTTCCTTTGGAATCTGTGACCACTTGAAAGCTGCAGTGACTCAGACCAGCTTCTTTGAAGCAAATGTTTAACTACGCACAAAAGCAGAGCAATCAGAAAAAAGAAAGGTTAAAACAATAATTCTTAGTAGACCTCAGTAATTCCTCTAAGAGTTAGGTAGGTTTAATTTATGTTGAGTGTTTGAACTCTTCTGAGAACGGAGTGTTTTCTTCTCATTGCTTTCTCAGTTACTGAAATGAAAGGCTTTGTTTAATTTAATTTAATAATGGAGTTTCTTTTGTGTTTATTTACTGTTTATGGTTGTGGGAAAATCAATTTTGAATATATTGTCTCTGTACTTAACTTCTTACATTATATTTTGAAACAGATAGTTAGAAGACTTACCCATAAAGGAGAACCTTTTTCCCGGAAGGAATGGTTGTCATACCCACTTTCTTTCAGATTTCTGACTAAAGTGGTTGAGTAGAAATGATGGTCTTGTCTAACCCAATCCGAGAAAACTGGCCAGTAGCAGGAAAGAAATAAACAACCCCAAAAAATTGTTAAATGCATTTTAATAATGAGACAGTCTTTGGGAACTGGACTAGAGAACAGGTATCCCATTTTAAACAGGCAAAAATGAATGTAAAAGTGGAAGCATAACTCGGAT